>JAQQSW010010727.1:0-12924 GCA_028646575.1 Pseudocheirus occidentalis | reverse complement strand
AAATATGGTCATTCAATGAAGTGGAGGACTTTCAAGCATTCTTGTTGAAAAAAAAAGAACTGAACAGAAAATTTGACAATCAAACACAAGAAGCATGAGAAGGTAAACATGGGAAAGAAATCATAAGGAACTTATCAAATTTGAATTATTTACATGCCAATATGGAAAAATGATCATAGTAACTTATGAAACTTTTCTTAGTATGAGGATAGGTGAAGGGAATACAAGTGTGTATATATATATATATATATATATGTGTGTGTGTGTGTGTGTGTGTGTGTGTGTGTGTGTGTGTGTGTATGTATATATGTATGTATACTTACACATATAGGAGGCTATATATGCATATCAATACATATCTGAGCCTGTGTGCATGTGTGTATATGTGTACATAGAGGGTATAGGATCAGTTGAATACGAAGGGATGCTACTTTAAAAGGCAAAATTCTGAGGTGGGAGAGGACTAGAATGAGAAGAGACAGGGAGAGACAGAGTGGGGTTAATCATCCCATATAGAAGAGGCAAGCGATAACTGTTACAACTTTACTTTCAATTACATTCGTTGAATTTGGCTTAGGGAAGAAATGGCATAAACCCTAAACTGGGCATCATGCCACACAGGAGAGTAGGGGGCATAGGGATGAGAAGCAGGATGATGGAGGGGAGGGCAGGGCCTGGCGGAGGGTTACTGGAAACACACACTTCAGTAAAGGGACAGTGACAGAGTAGAGAACAGAACAAGAGGGGGGGGATAGGAAGGAGGGACATATGATCACTGTCACAATATGTCCACTATGAAGATGTCCTGTGTAATTACACATCCAGAGCCTGTATTGAATTGATTGTCCTTCCAATGGGGGTGGGTGACAAGGGAGGAACTAAAAGAATCTAGAATTTAAAGCCCTGCAATACATGCAACTAGGAATTAAGATATACAGGGGCTGGGGTAGGGAGACCCTCCCTGCCCCACCAGAAAGTTAGAGAGCAGATCAGGGGAGGGACTTTGCACTAGGAATGCTCTTTTGGGGTTGGGGTAGGGGAAATATGGGGAAAAATTTTGTAATTCAAAAATCTCATGAAAATGAATGATGTAAACAAAAAAACAAATAAAAATTTTATTTAAAAAAAGTTGCTCTGTTTGGCCAAAGAGGATCAAAGAAGAAGACAATGAGTGGAAGGTACAAAGAGGCTGATTGAGGCTTGACAGCTTGAAAAATACTTGAGCTAACCCCTCTGCCCCCCACCTCTCACCCATGAACTTCCTTCGGAGGCAGTGGGCTCCCCTTCACTAAAGGTCTTTGAGCAATGGCCATATGAGCATTTGTCTTGTACACTGTAGTAAGTGGAGGGGGGGATGTGTTTCTGTTGCATGGATAGACTGGATTGGATAGTTGCTGATTTCTTTTCCAGCTCAGAAATTCTGAGATTCTGAGATGGGCCACCTGGATTCTAGTCTAATTTTGTTTTTGACCCTAATTAATGGATTAACTCTTGGAAAGTCAGTTTTCTTCTCTGAAAAAAGGAAGGTATTAGGTGATACTAAGGATTCATGAAATTTAAAGTTAAGATGAACTTTAGATGTCATCTGGCTCAATGCTCACTTTTTTCTTAAAAGAGAAGGTTACTGAAGCCCTGAGCTTGATTGAGGAGAGGTCCCAGATTTAAGGGCTGGAAGGGATCTGGGAGACCATCTAGTCAAAGAACTGAGAAACAAATGCTGGGAGTTTGAATAACTTGCATAACATGATTGAACCAGGCCATAGGTAGTTTTCATAACTGTACTTTTGTATATGTTACCCTTTCTCATATAGTAGCAGATTTAAACTCATGGCTCAGAATCCAATGTTCTTTTCAATATACCCCAGAGCATCTTATCATTTTCCCCATGGAAACATATTCATTATCTTAATTTCTTTTTTCTGCTGAGGACATCATAATCCTTTCAGCAACCTAGGTTCATAACCTCAAAGAATTCCTGAATATCTGTCTCTGCTTTCTCATCCTCACCCTCTATGGCCAGTCAGTGGTCAAGTACCATCCATTCTTCCTCCACAGAATAATTGTGAGGAAAGAGCTTTTTCAAGGGCAGGCTGCTATAGAAAGGGATACTATTATTAGCCAGGAAGTAAGAACCATTTGAGATGTTCCTCAGACTCTCCTTAGTTTGGCACTTTGGAGTGTCTGAGCTCCTGATATCTCCCAAGGTTGCACCTGGTGATCTCCTCCTCCTTCCTTGCTTTCCCTATGACACCACGGTTCAATTGCCACCCTCTCCCCTGCACCAGATGACCTTACGTTGAGTTGTTGTGATTGTAGTTGTTGTCATAGTACTATTCCAAGTTTAATTATAAGAACTCGTAGGTGTCATGTCGATGACTCGAGGTAAACTGATATCATCACAGTAAGACAGGACCACAAATATTAGGATCCTTAGGAGAACCATCATTTTTCCTGAAGTTCAACCTTGGTGGGGAGAGAGAAAGAGGGTGGGGGGAGAGAGAGAGAGAGAAAGACAGAGGGGGGGAAGAGAGAGAAGAAAGAGAGAGGAAAAGAAAGAATGAAAGAAAAGAAAGAAAAAAGAAAATCAAAGAAAGGTGAGAGGGAGGAAGAAAGGAAGAAAAGGATGGAAGGGAGGAATTAAATAATGGAAGGAAGGAGGGAGAGGAAGGGAAAGTAAGTGAGAGAGGGAGGAAGGAAGGGAGGAAGAGATAGAGGAAGAAATAAAGATTATTACTAAACACTATGTATGAGCTCTGTGCTAAGTGCTGGGCATAGTCTGTACTCCTATAGCACTCACACTCTGAATGGGAAGACAAGGCCTAAAGGCAGTGTCAGGAAAGGCCCAGTGGTACTAGTTCCATTAGAAGGTCGAATGGCAGTGCCAGTGTCTGGAGAGTATAGAGGCATCAAAGATGGGATGGTCTGGTATGCTTCCATCTCACCAGGGAGAACAGAGTCGATGACTCCCACCTCCTCCAAGTGGTAGGGGGCAGTTCATCAGCCTGCATGGGCCCTGGGCAGTCCAGCTGTGAAGAAGGGAATGCAGAGAGCAAGGTGCTGCCAGTGGCAGTGGGTCTCCCTGCTCCCTGGCTGGTGAGGGGGGTTCTGGAGGGGGTGAGAGAAAGGCAAAGGGGTTGTCAGCTTTACTTTACAAAGATGTCCAGGGGTTTGTAATTATTTAGAACTGAAATTGTCATTTCTAAAAAAAAAATGGGGGTGGTGGGGAAAAGGTTGTCATAAAATGAGACTGTGGGACCAAAAATTGTTAGGGCCCAAATGGATTGTCAGAACATAAACTACAGAGAAGAGGCAGTCTCATGGAAACAGTGCTGAAGTCAGGAGAGAGGTGGGGTCTAACTCTGCTTCTGACACCCATTGGCAAGTCACTGAACTTATTTGTAACTCAATCTCCCCAACTGTAAAATGGGAATGAGAGGCAGTAGACATTAGCAGATAGAGGACTGGCCTGAGAGTCAGGAAAAGTCAGATTCCAGTCTTGTTTCAGACACATACTACCTACGTGAAAAGTCAATCGGTGTCTTAGTAGCTCAGGCCACTCCTCTAAGACCCTCAGCTGCAGAGAAGTGGCCATCTGCATTGTTGGGGGGGGGGGAGAGTAGTTTCCATACTGGGGATTTACTACACTGATGAAATCATAATTTTGCCTAACTTCGCCACCCCAAGGAATGTTACTACTTGTAAGCACTTACCTCAAAGGATTTTGAAGATTAAAGACAGATATGGCAGACTTTGCAAACCTTTAGAGTTCTATATAAAGTGTCCCCAAAGCCTTAAAACGATATTATTTTTAGGCTCTTAAAGTCTAAAACTCACATGAAAACTTTTGTGATATTCTGTTTAAATGTCAGTCAGTCAGTCAACAAACATTTATTAAGGGCCTACTATGTGCTAGGCACTGTGGGGAAACAAAAGGAGTCAAAAGGCAGTCTCTGTCCTTGAGGAGCTTACAGCATAATGAGGCAGACACATACAAACAAGGTATATGCAAGGTAAGTTAGAAGTAAATAAGAGAGGGAAGGCAGGACATGAAATATAGAATGTCAGAGCCAGGAAGGACCTTAGAATACAAGACACAGAATGTACCATAATTTTTACAGAGAAGGAAACTGAGGCTTAGAGAGGGGAAGCAACATCCCCTGCATGACACAATGAACAAAGGGCGAGACAGGTCCAAACCCAGTCTGTCTCAGACCAAGTCATAGAGATGGAAATAGGGGCACAGATTTATTTATTTATCTGTTCATCTAATTATCCATCCATCCTTCCATCCATCCATCCATCCCTCCATCCATCTGTCCATCTCTCATCCTCACTCTGTCTCTCTGTCTCCTCTTCTCTCTGTCTCTGTCTCTCCTTCTCCCTCTCCCTCTCTCACCCTTTCCTCCCTCTCCCTCTCCCTCCCTCTCTTTCCCTCCCTCCGTCCTTCTCTCCTCTCCCTCCCTCCCTCTCCCCTCTCTGTCTCTCTCTGTCTCTGTCTGTCTCTATCTCTATCTCCCTCTGTCTCTGTCTCTCTCTCCATTTCTCCCTCTTTCTTTCTTTCTTTCTTTCTGTCTTTCTTTTCCTTCTTTCTCTCACCTTTTCCTTTCTCTTTCTCCTTCCTTCCTCCCTTCCTCCCTTCCTTCCTTCCCTCCCTCCTTCCTTCCATCCTTTCTTCCTCCTTTTCTTCTGTCCTCCCTTCCTGACTTTCCTCCTTCATTCTCTCCTTTCTTCCTTCCTTCCCTCCTTTTCTTCCTCCTTTCTCTCCTCTATTCCCTACCTACCTCCTTTTGTCCTTCCTCCCTTCTTTTCTTCTTTCCTCCTGTTCTTTCTTCCCTCCTTCTTCCTTCATTCTTTATTTCCCTTCTCTCCTCCCTCCCTTCCTTCTTTCTTTTACTTTTGAAGTTAAAATATTTTGTTGCTGCCTTTTAGTCACCTCCCACTTTCCTCCCTATTTAAGCCCTTTTGGGGACAAACATCTAACAAACACACTATCTGTCTGTATATACAACACATTGTCTCAATCTCCTGACTCTGCTCTGAGGAGACAGGGCTTTAAAAGCAAACCAGAGGAGTTTATATTTTATCCCAGAGACCTTAGGAAGTTGCTGCAGGCTTTTAAGAAAAACCACTTTGGCAGTCTTGTGTCATACAGGCTGGAGTGTCGGGAGGCCTGTGGCAGGTGGACCGGTCCAGAGGCCGATACAATAATCCAGGTGACAGGTGAGGGCAGTCATCTATGTGAGCGGAGAGAAGGGGTGAGATGGGAGGGATGTTGTGCAAGTACTGTTATGACCCAAGTAGAAATTAGCGAGTTCTAACGGAGTGACCACAGAAACCAATGGAAAGTTTTAAGGAGCTTTAATAGAAAATTAATTTAGCCATGGTGACTGACTCTCACATGCCAATCAATAGAGAGCCAGCCCTGATCCAAACATGCAGACCTCTTTTATACCATCTAGTTCCATTGTCAATTGATTACAGATTGATTACAGAAGAAAACCAGGCACAGGGATTTGCTCTTTGTAGTTAGGGGAGTGTGAACTCCTTTCTGATGGATGAGGTAAACCAGGGGTTTGTAATTTCCTCTGTGCTGATCAATCAAGAATTTAGACATGGGAACCAGATATTGCAATTACCTTAGGATAGAGCAATTAATATTTGGACATGGGAACTTAGCTTAGCCTTATGGCTGAGGAGCTAAGTATAATTGTGAATAAGGAGTTTGTCATGAAAGTGAGTTTCAGGTACATAGGAAAAAGTAAACAACAAGACAGATTACTTGAGTGCATTCCTCTGTCTACACTAGTTCTATCTTGGGTTAATTTCCAGGTTGGGCCTGCTAATTTCTGAGCATGCTAGTTCCTGGTTCAGCTCAAGTATTCAGGGCTTATTTGATTTCTTTAATTTTATAGAATATCAGACTATTTCACTGAGATTTCTACTTAACTAAGTCCTGCCCATTTCAGTAGAAATAACAAAATTTTGTATCTGACTGAATGTTTGGGAGAATGAGGACGTGAAGGAGAATGAAGAGCCAAATATTGAAGTTATGAGCCTGAAAACCTCATTCATGGTCACACGGCTGTTATGTGTCAAATGGGATTGGAACCCACGTAGCTGATTCCAAGAACAGCACTCTATTCACTGAGCTATTTTAGCTGAGCCATTCTGAATCTGTGATTCTGTTAATGTGAAGGGGGTAAGATTCAACCACACAAACTCACAATCTTTTGAAGTAGAAAGGCCTTCAGGGGCCACTGATTCCAACCTGGACCTGACCAAAGCGTCCCCTCAACAACATCCCTGACAAATGATTATCCAGTCTCTGTTTGAAGCCATCAGTGACAGGGAAACCACCTTGGAAGACAAAGCCATCCATCCCACTTGCAAGTAGCTTACATTCCTAGAAAGTGTTTTCCTGCATCCAGCCTAAGTCATCCTCTATGAAATTTCTATTCCTTCTGCCCAGTTCTGGCATGAGGCCCACCAAAACAAGCGTAATCCCTTCTCATTGTGGTAGCCCTCCAAATACTTGGAAATATTTATCATCTTCCCCTCCCTGTCCAGCCCCCAATCTTCTCTTCATGATAAGCCTCTCAAGTCCCTTTAACTAATGCTTATAAAGTATGGTCTCCAGTGGCTTCATCATCATGTTGAGAGCTTCACTCTCACCCCAGATATCTAATGTGTTGCCAAATCTTGTGGTTTCTCCCTTCGCAATATCTGTTATATAAATCTCCCAGCCTCCTCTCTAGTATGGACACTCATTACCCTATGCCTCGGCTATTTCAATAGCTATGTCACCAAAAAAAAAAGCAAGAAAAATAAAGAGAAAATCATACTTCAATTTGCACTCAGAATAAATCTGAATAGATAACAAATTGTTTTTCAAAGAAATTAGGGTTAAATGACTTGCCTGGGGTCACTCACTTAGTGAGTGTCTGAGGCTAGATTTGAACTCAGATCCTTCTGACTCCAGGGCTGGTCCTCCATCCACCATGCCATCTACATGCCCAAATAACATCCATTTAAAACAATTTTGACTTTGAAATGCAGTGCTGTACACCGGATTTCTGAAAGCTGCCTCCCACCTGTCATCCCACCTCTTAGCTTGAGAAGGCAGGCAATATATATGATATTTATTATGCATGTGAAGTCACACACAACATATTTCCACATTAGCCACTGTACATATCTTTTAAAAAGTCTAAGTTAATCAGTGAGCTCCTTGTGCATTCACATACATCTCCTCAGATAGTTTACCTTTTCTGACTTCATTTCTGACTCTGGCAGCAGTGCTGGACCAAGTCTACCATGGACTGTGCCCAGGCCTAAGGGCCGCCTTGGGACAGATCCTGGGGATCAAAGGGGATAGCCAAGAGTTTCACATGGTCCTGAGATTTAGAACTGGGAGTCCTATGAGAGAGTCTCTAGTCCAACTGCCTCATTTTTCAAAAGGGGAAACAGGCCCAGAGAAGGGAAGGGACTTGCCCAGGGTCACACAGAGAAAGTAGAAGACAGGTGACATGAGGCTTCATCACCTTCCTTCCTATGCTCCATATGTGAATGCTCTACAGGCATCTCAAAAAGACTCTCAAGAGCTGATTGTTAAAATATTTTTCTTTTTTTTTTTTGGAGGGCAGTTGGGGTTAAGTGACTTGCCCAAAGTCACACGGCTAGTTAGTGTGTCAAGTGTCTGAGGCCAGATTTGAACTCAGGGCCTCCTGACTCCAGGGCCGGTGCTCTACTCACTGCACCACCTAGCCGCATTTTCACATAAATTTTCACATAAACATCACAAATCAGAAAATAGTATAAATAAGGGATTGATTTATTGTTTTGTTTAATTGTCTGGACTTTTAAAAGTGATGAAAAAATCTTCATAAAGCAGATTATGTCATGGGTACTTCTTTTCCCTGAGAGTCAGTTGTTAAACATTTATTTAATACCACTTCCTTGGCACACCTTAGAGGGCAGAGGAACTGGCACTGCTGCTGCCACTTCCCTTCCCACCCCAACTCTCCCTTAAGAACTGCATTTATTTATCTGGGCCAGAACACTTGCAAACATCAAGACTGGTTTGACAAGAATGATGGGGAAATTCAGAAGATGCTAATAGAAAAATGAGAACGCCACAGGGTTTACCAGCAGGGTAGCTCATCCATCTCTAACAAGGTAACATTTAATTCCATCAAAAGTAAAGTACAAGAGGCAGCTAGGTGACACAGTGAATAGAGCACCGGCCCTGGAATCAGGAGGACCTGAGTTCAAATCCGGCCTCAGACACTTAAAACAAAAACTAGCCATGTGATCTTGGGCAAGTCACTTAACCCAAACTGCCCTCCAAAAAAGCAAAAAAAAAAAAGTAAAGTACAAGCAAAGTGTAGAAAGATGCAAGATTCTTGGTTCAGCAAGAAGAAGGCTGAAATTCAGTTTTATGCTGATTTAACAATATAATCCAAACAATAAATAGCTCTGAAGGCTATTTATGGTCCAGAGACCTATGGTACATCTCAGCTACTCAGTGCTGATGGAGCTGAGTGTGATAAAGACCCCAAAGACCCTTACCCAAATAAATTCAGAGGTTTCTCCAGGTAGAAACAGAAGCTCTTTATTCTAAAGACAAGTCTCTTGAGAATTGGGCATCACTATCCCAGATAGGCCTAGTATAGGGAGGCACCCAACAAGAGGCAAGCAAGCAGTTATATACCATTGTATAAACAATTCTATGAAAAACCCCCAAAATTCCAGATAAACCCCAAAACCCCCTCCCACCAAAAATACCCTAATGCTGGATCATTACCCCATTGGTGGGGTGACATGACCTCACAGTCTACAGAGGACCCTGGAAAGCCCCTCTTTCCCAATACAAAGACATATAGCTATGATTATCCATATGTAGCAAAAGGGGGCTGTCACAAAAAGCCCCTTACAGGAAAAAGGGTGATTTACAGGAACATGAAACTTAGGCCCAAAGAGATCTAGGACCTAGCTCAAGTTTGGTGACTATCCCTTTCATTTTATGAGAATGCTTTCACTTATCTCATTCAGAACCACATTGATTAGTGATAAGGACATGACCCTGGAGAGATGGGCTGAACACATCCATAGTGTTCTCAGCAGACCATCATCAAAAAATGCTGAGGTTACTGACCATTTATCTCATGTTGAAGTCAGTCCCTCCCTAGCTGAAGTTTCAACAGAAGAAGAGGTTTGAAATGCCATTGGGCTCCTTTTGTGTGGCAAAGCACCTGGTGCTGATTCTATTCCAACTGAGATTTATGAGGCAGGGGGTCCACTGCTCATACAAAGGGTGACTGATATTGTCCTGTTTGTATGGCAAGAGGAGGTTATCCCTCAGGAATTCAAGGAGGCCTCCATTGTCCATCCCTATAAAGGAACAGTAAATAGGTTGTCCTGTGACAATCACAAGATCTCTTTCTTGGTCATTGTTGGCAAAATTCTTGCCTGGGTCCTCAATGAGCTGATCCTTCAGGTAGATAGTCATCTATCTGAGAGCCAGTGTGACTTCAGAAAGGCTGAGGAACAGTCAGTATGGTGTTTGCTGCCTGACAACTGCAGGAAAAATGCCAGGAGCAGAACTGAGGTCATGGTCATTGGTCTGACCCAAGCCTTTAACACTGTCAGTCATGAGGGCTTATGGAAAATTATTGTGAAATCTGGTTGCCTGGAAAAGTTCGTAAGCATTGTATGTCAGGTCCATGGTGGTGTATTTGCCTGGGTTCTGGGTAATGGGTGATGCTCTCTCACTTTCCCATTCACCCGTGGAGTGAAGCAGGGTTGTATGTTTGCTCCCATACTGGACGTAAGGTTTTCAGAGATATTGTCAGGCACCTTCAACAAGGACCAAAATAGCATCAAAGTCCTCTACCACACTGATGGTGAATTATCTAACTTGAAAAGGTTACAAGCCAAGACTGAAATGGAGGGAGAATTAGTACACAACTTTCTGTTTGCAGATGGTTGTGTAATCCTTGCAGCCTCTGAGGCTGAGATGCAGCAAAGTATGGATGAATTCTCTGATGCTTGACCTCATTTTGGCATGACAGTTAGCACCAAGAAAATACAGAGTCTCCACTGGCCACCTCCACACCATCCATATATGGAACCATTGGTTACAGCAAATGGAAAAATTTTGAATGCTGTGGATAAGTTCACTTACCTTGACAGTATACTATGCAAAGACATACATATAAATGATGATTTTGATGTACACATTGCCAGAGCTAGTTCAGTGTTTGGGAGACTCTGAAGGAAAGTGTGGGAGAGAAGAGGTATTAGATTGCCTACCAACTGAAGGACTACAGAGCCATTGCGCTGACCTCGTTGTTGTATGCCTCTGTGAAACCTGGACAGTATACCACTGCCATGGCAAGAAACTAAATTATTTACATTTG
Organism: Pseudocheirus occidentalis; assembly: GCA_028646575.1. Lineage (NCBI taxonomy): Eukaryota > Metazoa > Chordata > Mammalia > Diprotodontia > Pseudocheiridae > Pseudocheirus > Pseudocheirus occidentalis. The sequence continues at coordinate 2,506 of JAQQSW010010727.1, read as the reverse complement.
AATTATCTTAGGACTATTCCAAAGATCACCTGGCAAGATAAGATACCAGACAAGGAGGTCCTTTCATGAACTGAACTACCAAGAATTTAGGGCTTAGTTTTCAACTTGTAGGATATATTTTCCCCTGAGCCTATATGGTATAGAAAAAGATTATCAACCAAGAATTGCTCCAAAGGATGTCAATAAACAGACCAGAAGAAAAGGGCGGTAGTCATGGGCACTACCCTGCATGTTCTATTGGTGTCCCAAGCACATGGAGTGGATTCCCTGTGTAGAAATAACAAGAGTATAGTGGAAAGGCTGTTAGATAATGAGAGGGTATTAATGTGTCATTTGAATGCCAAATGTACATTTTTCTAAACAACTATTTTACAGAGAACTCCCACAAGGCAAGAGCTCACACGGGGGTCAGAAGAAGCAATACAAGTATTCTCTTAAGGCCTCTTTGAAGAACTTTGGAATAATTTGCATCACACAGGAGACATTGGCATAGGACTGTCCAGCATGCTGGCCGTGTCCTGCATCAAAGAAGGAGCTATGCTCTATGAGTGAAGGAGAACTGTGGCAGCTCAAAAGAAAGGCAAGATGTGCACATGTAGAGACATCTCCACTCTGCATGTTCATGTGGACTATCTGTGCCCATTGGGTGGTAGAGCATTCTGAGCTCATATTGGCCTGATCAGCCACTGTGGGACATGCTGTGCCTTGACTCCAACATAGTGATCCTATTTTGGTCTTCTTGAGAATGAAGGACAACAACCATCTATCCAACCAACCTACAAATCCACACTTTGTTGCTGTTCTGTCATTTCAATCGTGTCAGACTCTTTGCAACCCCATTAGGGTTTTTCTTGGCAGAAACATTGGAGTAGTTTGCTATTTCTAGCTCATTTTATAGGTGAAGAGACTGAGGAAAACAGGGTTAAGTGACTTTCTCAGGGTCACACAGCTGGTAAGTTAAGATGAAGATGAGTCTTCCTGAGTCTAAGCCCAGTACTTTATCCACTGCCCTGCTCCTACCCAGTAGGAACGTAATTGCTTTCTTTATCTGTTGGCAACTAAAGAGTGAATTCAATAAAACACAAACAAAGGCTTATGGGTCTGTTGCTGGGGTTGAAAACCATGGACAAGGAACTGGGGAATCTTGAGTACTTGATGTTCCATAGAAGATGTGGTAAAGCAGTCAGCCAAGAAAGATACAAAGACAACTGAGATGTCCACGATGCCCTTGTGAGGCTCAGCGTCTCATCAAGATGAAGAATAATCAATAAGTTAGAGGACAGGTCAAATCAAGCAAAATGAAATTCACTAGGGATAAAGAAAGTCTCGATTTGGGGCTCACAAAAGCTAACGACCTAAATATAGAGTCAAGGAAGTGGGGCTAGAAAACAGTTCATGTGAAAAAAGATCTGAGGGTCTTAGTGAATTGCATTCTCAGTATGAATCAGTGGTATGACATGGCAGTCCAACGTCTTAAGCTATGTTGAAAGGGCATAATGTTTTGAGCAAGCAAAGTGAGTGTTCTACCGTCCTTCGCCCTGGAGAGGACACATCTGAAGTAGTGAAATCATTTTTGAGCCATGCATCTCAGGAAAGGCTGGAGAGAATCTAGAGGAGTGTGACCAAAGGTGTGAAGGAAGAGTGATGTCAGGAGTGAGGGATGTTAATCCTGCATAAGGAGAAGGCTTGGAGCAGGGGGTGTGATAGTTGTCTTCAAATATTTAAAGGGCTGTCATATGGAAGAAGCAGATTTCCCTTTCTTGTACAAACAGAGCCATCTCAGAGAGGAATAGAGGTAGGAAGTTTCATGTCACCAGAAGTATTCTGGTAGAGGCAGGATGAACACTTATTAGAGATTTTGTAGAGAGGATCATGTTGTTCATGCTTAGGTTGAGTTTCTTACCCATTCCTATCTCCTTTAACTGAGATTTTGAAGTCCAATGATTCTAGTAGGTGGCATTTAGTCCTTTTTTTTTTTGCTTTTTAGAGGGAGAAAGCAAAGCAATTAGGGTTAAGTGACTTGCCCAAAGTCACATGGCTAGTTAGTGTAAAGTATCTGAGGCCGGATTTGAACTCAGATACTCCTGACTCCAGGGCTGGTGCTCTTTTTTTTTAATGTTTTTAAATTATTTTTTATTCCAGAAGTCTTTTTTTTAATTTTTTAAATTTGTTTTCTTGTTTACATCATTCATTTTCATAACATTTTTGAATTACGCATTTTCTCCCTGTCTTGCCCCTGCCCCAACCCTAAAACAGCAATCCCACTGTAAAGCCCCTCCTCTGCTCTGCTCTCTTACTTTCTGGTAGGGCAGGGAGGGTCTCCCTATCCAGGCCCCTGTATATCTTAATTCCTAGTTGCAGGTATTGCAAAACTTCAAATTCTAGATTCTTTCGATTCCTCCCTTGTCCCCCACCCCCACTGGAAGGACAATCGATTCAATACAGGTTGTGGATGTGTGATTATACAGGGCATCTTCATAGTGGACATATTGTGACAATGAGTGCT
>JAQQSW010010726.1:0-12924 GCA_028646575.1 Pseudocheirus occidentalis | reverse complement strand
CCCCTCCCTCCCTCCCCCCTCTCTCCCTCTCTCTCTCGTCTATCTATCTACTATCTATATAAATTTATATCTTTATATATCACCAAAACTGAACTGACATACCTTGAAGCATTTTAGTCCACAGGATCTTACAAGTTTCTTTGAACATTTGTAATCTTCTTCCTCAAAATCTGCATGTACTTTACATTTCAGCCCATAGCCAGCTTTCTTTTCTTCTATCACTAACTCTAAGGATGAGTGATCATCCAGCCCCCAAAAAGTAGTTTCTGTAATTTTGTTTAAAGAAGCAATTTCTTCTTGGTAGTGAGAATTGAATCTAGAATACAAATCCCCCCCTTGATTCTCCACATTTGAAAGGATGAAATGAATGGTAAGACACATCAAAAACTTATGATGTCCTTTTCAGTGCTTTTTGCTGCAAAGGTTTCAGGTGGTTGGATCTACTTCTTAATTCTTAAAGAGCACACAAAATTTGTTCTACTTCAAATCAGAAAGTCTTAAATCTTTTTAAAGTCTCTATACATCTGTCCTTTTCTTTTTGACCATTCAGTTCTCTAAAACAATGACAGGAGTCAAGACTCCTTTACTGTTTGTCAGATCCCTTTTCTTTTGTTCCCCTGAGGTCTTGCTTCTGTTTCTTTTGGGGCCACTTCATTCCCTAACAAACCATAGTAAGAAGGATTTGAGGATTCAAAAAAAATTGAGGTTTCTTTTATCATTTTCTATTCCAGGTGTGGTATAGTTTTGATAAATGGACTTGAATACAGTTCTACTTACATAATTATGAATTTGTATAAGAATTTTACCTTTCAGGGTCTCAGTTTCTTCTATAGAATTTGAGGCTCTTGGGCACTAAGGTCCCTTTTAATTCTTAAGCAGCTATCTATTTTTTTCCTGTTTGTCTTAGTAGCTCTGATACTTCTATCATAAATTCCTAGCAAGTTCTTAAATAAAGTGATTGTCCATATTGCTCATGTTTTAAAAATACTTCTGAAAATGATGAAGAGTTTTCAGATATGTCATGAAATTGTAGCCTATTGTAACTATAGGAGAAATAATAAGATTCATTTCCAAACATATTAATTCCTGTGCTGTGGGATAGATTTCTTAGGTAAAATGAACTCATTCCATGTGACGTGGTTAAGATTGCTCAAACTTTCAGATGAAGAAATCAGTCACCACAACTTTTTTGATGGCACAAAGGCATTCAATTTTAAAGTCATGAAGCATAAAATTTGTATTGTAAAGTTAAACATCTTTCCGTGTTTTAGATATAGAAAAATATTACATGAGTACAATATAGGAAATTTGGAAAATTATATTAGAAAGGATCAGACATTATGGGGAATTTTATTTAAAGAGAATCTATTCATACTTTAGCTACTATCCAGGTGATGATTTTGGCAGTGAGAGAGTAAAGTTCCAGTTAATATGGGTCTACCTAAATCTAATTGTCAAATTCCACTATTATAGGGACAAAGAAAAAGTAATCACCAATCTTGTGAAGAAACTTGAGTTGTTTTATTAGGGGCAAGGAATTCATACCGTCCCTGACCTAGCCAGGGCCCTACAACCTAAGCACCAAAGACTAATTTCATTAAAAATCAGATTTCTAAAATTGGATCTGATATAGTCATATTATTTCCAACCTGAATTTGATAGAGTCATATTATCTGTATTATTTGTAGCAAAGATGCAAGTTGAGTTACACAATGAAAAGGAAAAAGAGAACTTTTCCCCCTTCTATTTGGATAATTTCTAGATAATTTTTATTAGGCTAAATGCAGAAACAAAAATCTGATACTGGTGATGAATTGAAGTTTTCATTGAACTATGATAAAGCAGTATAGAACTCAGTTATTCTAGGCTTCAGAAGATCCTTTCTCATCATCTTCTGTTTTTCTTGTACACTTTCAATGTTTTAAAAAATAACTGCTCTAACTTTTTTTGAGATGTGTAGATTTTAGTTCTACAAGGAAACTATGAATCTCTAAAACCCATTTTGTTATTCCAACAAGGAAACTATGAATCTCTAAAACCCATTTTGTTATGGCTTCTTTTTTTTTTATTTTCAGAGAACAGCATGTTCTCATCAGTCTTCATCTCTTCACACCCTCCAGCTTCATCAGCTCTGTCTTTAAAGCTTTGTGATCCATTGATGAGGATATTATCTGGAAGTTCACACTCATTCTGATCATCGCGTACTACGCTGCTCGTTCCAGACAGGAACTGAGTCAGAGAGCAACAGGAACATTTAGAATTGATACAGCTGCAAAAAATGTGCCCAAATCCTACTATTGGACATCAGTCTTGGAAGAAAGCAATAAAACTTTATAAGAGTTAAACTAGTTTTCCCTCTTAACACTAAGATCCCACTACTGGAATTAGGCTCAAAAATGTGTGTTGGAAAAATAATTTTATGATTCTATTCCTAGTGATATTATTTTCAGTCACAAAAAGAAACTATAAGAAAGAAGAGAAAAATACATAATCTTTAAGTCCCATATTAGGAGAAAGGTAAAAGAATTAGTATATTTGCATAAAATAGAATATTATAGAACTATTAAAAACAGCTATGGCAAATAGGAAGAAATATAAGAAGACTAATTTTAGTTGGGTTAGGAACGAAATTTGAACTGAAAATATATAAACTATCTACAACTACAAATAAAGAAAACATTGACAGATAGAAATGAAACCAGGGAAATGGTCAGGTCATACAAGACACCAGATGGAATGTTAGTATGGTTGCATTTACAATAATTTAAAATAATATTAGCTTGTTGTAATGATACTGAGATTTGAAGATCTTCCATGCCCCCTGAACTTGCTGATGTAGCAAGAAGGGGTGGAGCAAGAGAATGCAGGAACCAAGCTACTCTCCGTGGTGTTGGTGACTGGAAATAGTGGCAGCAGCAATGGTGCCAGCGGCAGTGGCTAACTCCTTTTTCTTTGAGCCAGTCAGAATCTCTGCTAAGGACTCTTGCTGAGGACTTCCAGGGATGAGAACTGCGGAGGGGCCAGAGCTGCTGGGAGCAAGTTGCCTGGATGCTGAGCAGTTGCCATGAGTGAGGAGAGGAGGATCTTTGTCTGAGGTTGCCTGTCCTGTTTTGAAGTCTTGAGAATGTGGGTATTTACTACTTTAACTACTTGTGCCAACTTCATAACTACTGTGTTGGCTTTCACTTTCTGGTTTTGGGACTCAGTCTTCTGGTACTTGAATAAATGCTCTGACTAATATTTCTCATGTAGAGAGCCTGTTACATTTTGTGATTAATACCCATATCAGCATACTTATACTTAGTGTAGACATTGTGAATGCTGCATTGCTGATACACTTGTTAATTCTTTTTCTGATTTTCTTTTCTCATTGGTACATATGAACAAACTTATCAGGGAAAATTAGAACAAAATTTAATAGTTGTTTTTCTTTTTTTTAAAGGAATGAAATAGAAACAGGGTTCATTAGGACCAGAAGAGCTAGCTGGTTACCTTAATTTAATGGCTTTGCATTTACTAAAAGTATTTGAGTGAAAACTATTTTTCATGTTTAAATTGTTGTTTCATTTTAAACGTATTGTGATACTTTATATAAGAAAAGTGACTCTCCCCATTTTCTGTTAAATTCAGTTTTTTCCCTAAAATTGTATTTTGAGGGTGTGATTATGTAACTTATAATTGTCGTTGCTCAATCAAATTTCAGTTGTTCCCTATTCTTTGTGACCTCATTTGGAGTTTTCTTTCTTTCTTTTGCTTTTTTTGTTTTGGAGGGGGGATTGCAGGGCAATCAGGGTTAAGTGACTTGCCTATGGTCGCACAGCTAATAAGTGTTAAGTGTCTGAGGCTGGATTTGAACTCAGGTACAGAGATTCCAGGGCTGGTGCTTCATTCACTGTGCCACCTAGCTTCCCCAAATTGGGGTTTTCTTAGCAAAGATATTAGAATAGTGTGGCATTTTCTTCTCTAGCTCTTTTTCTAGATGAGGAGCTAAGGCAGGCAGGATTAAGTGACTTGTCCAGGGTCCCACAGCTAGTAAGATCAGATTTGAACTCATGAAGATGAGTCTTCCTTATTCTAAGCCCAGTGCTTTGTATAGTATATCACCCAGCTGCTCATAATAGTTTATAATTATACATATATAAAATTACAGAAAGCTAGGTAACTAAGTGTACAGAGTGCTCAGCCTAGAGTCAGGAAGATTTGAGTTCAATTATGGCCTCAGATGCTTACTAGTGGTGTGGCCCTGGTAGAGTCACTTAACCTTTGTTTGCCTTAATCCATAGGAAAATGAAATGGCAATCTGCACCTGTGTTTTTGCCAAGAAAACCTCTTGGATAGTATTGGAGTGATATGGTCCACAGAGTTATAAAAAGTTAAACATGACTAAATGACTGAACACCAACAAAATTTAAAATTATAGAGCCATGACATGATAAAATAGGATATTATACTATGTACATATACACACATGTACACAATGTACACATACACATACACATGCGCAGACGTACAAACATATATGTATATGTGTGTATATGTGTATGTATGAAACAATATGGTATAATATGATATGGTGCAAAAATGTAAAACCCAACAAATTTAGAGGATGTAACTACTGATCAAATGACTGCTCAGCTTAAAACTTGCTATTCATTATAGGGACATCACGCGCATATATATATATATATATATATACATATATATATATATATATATATATGCATGTGTATATAAATGCCTGTGCACATACATGTATATACCTCTTTTATGTAGTATTGTTTTATTTTATCTTTTAAAAGGGAGGTGGGAGCAATGCTACCTTTGTGAAATATATATATATATATATCCTTTCGTATGAATTCACCATATTCTTATTTTACTTAAGTCTTTACTTGTTGCAAGAGACCTCACATGAATTTGAAACACTCTGTAAATGAATGGAAGGTAAAAATAAAACTTTTGAGAAAAAAAATATTCAGGTATGTCAGAAAAGAATTTCCTGATGAATTAACATTTGAAGGCAATATCTATTAAAGTTCCTTCCAGGTCTGAGATCCTGTGACATCTTTGGTTTGTTGAAACCAAAAGTGTTGGAACACTGATCTGATAATAACTCACAGATTCCATGTGCATGCATTAAATGACTTCTTTGATACAGAGACAAGAGTTAATCATTCCTAGCTCTTGAGAAGCCTATAGTCAGCCATGGTAAATACCACCTCCACGAAGAAATGTATACAAGATATATGCAAGATAAAGCAACATGATGGGGCACATACATACCATTTCAAAAGACCAGGAAAGACCTCATAAAGAGGTGTCATGTGTTTTGAGCTTTGATGAAGTTCAGGGATTTTAAGAAGAGGTACAGAAGGAAGGAGGTTAATGATTTGCTTAGCTGTGGTCTTTTGCCTCACCACTTTTTTCTCTTGTGACATCTATATTTGGCTGCTTTAGGATTAGGTATACATCATGATAGGACAGGCTCACATTTTTTGAAGATGTAGAATCAAATGAAAGGCATGGGAAAGCATGGCACTAAGGCATGGAAAGCATATGATCTGAATGTGAGATTTCCAATGATAAAAGTACACGTTAGCCACAATTTTAGAAATACGTATTTCAAGATCACTGTAGTTTTAACAGCACAATATTTTTTTAACCATAGCATAGTTCCAGAGTAAACACTAACTTAAATGATTGCTGAGTTAAAGTTTAATCAACATGATTAGTATTTTAAGAACTCATTTTTATTGATTTTTTTCCATTCAAGCAATAAATATGCCAATAGATATTTTTATTTCTCATAATTGATTTGATGCTTCCATTTAGAGAAGATAGAACAAAACAAAAAGATAAAATTCCTCAAGTGCAATACAACCATAAAGTCAACAAATACCCTAGTTGATACATTTTCATTTGCACATTTTCTTTTGGTTATCCATGTGTATATACACACCAAACCAACCTTTCCTCATATCTTAATGTTGTTTATGAAAGCTAAAAATACAATTACCAGCAATGTTTCTTTCTGTATATCCCAGAAGAACACAGTGAAATGTCCTTTTGGGAGAAAGTAACCTTTTTCCCTCCTCTTCATTGAATATCCCAGGCAGGGAGACTTCTTCAAGAGAACCCCAAGAGTATCACACAGTCTCACTTTAAGATGACAACAGACTTTTGACACACTGAGAATTACCTCTTAAAAGGCTATGAGAGAGGTGGCTAGGTGGCGCAGTGAGTAGAGCACCGGCCCTGGAGTCAGGAGTACCTGAGTTCAAATCCGGCCTCAGACAGTTAACACAAAAAGCTAGCCGTGTGACCTTGGGCAAGTCACTTAACCCCAACTGCCCGCAAAAAAAAAAAAGGCTATGAGAGCGCATGTGGGAGGAGTTATGCAATGCTGCGAAGGCTTTTCTGTAACTCTGTACTCCCTGCCTCTGTTTCTCATTTCATTTTCTCTGATCATCCGTCCAACCGGATTCTGGGAGCAATAAATGTTCAGTGGTAAAGCATATGTCCATAAGCAGCTGCACACACTTTTAGTGAGTGGTGGATAGCAAGAAGAGAAAGGCTAGTTTTTCCCCACTGTTAATGAAGGGTCTGAGCATTTTGAAGATCTTGCTGGGAGAGATCACTTTTTTACCATGTATTGTACATTTTGCATGCACCCTTTTGGTAGCTTTCAATAAAAAGGAAATACCATGATGATAAAAATATATATGGGAGCTTGGACCTTCAGTATCCAAACAATTGTATCTACTCATCTTTAAAATGTGAAACTTTCACTCCAACATAAATGTGGTCTTTTGATCTTTCTGTATTTTCTTCCCTGTTGAGGGGCAGCACAAAGCAGGTGTCTTGAATTTGGAGTCATAGAACATAAATCTGAATACTGATTCTGCCACTTTACTGCTTTTGTAAATTTAGACTGTTGAAGAATTTCTTAGCAAGGGATCTTCCCTGGAAGAACATTAACCACAAGTGGGGCTAGAGCTGGAACATCAGATATTTTAGAGTGTTTTTATTTTATTTTCCTCAGTTAAATGTAGAAAAAGAAGTTTAACTTTTTAAATAGTTTTTGAATCAAATTCTCACCCTCTTTCCCCTCCCCCCACATTAAGAAGGCAATCACTTCGATATAAATTAATATGTGCAGTCCTGCAAAATATTTCCATATTGTCAATGTTGCAAAAGGGAACACAGACCAAAAATAAGAAGAATAAAATACACTTCAATCTTCATTCAGATTTCATCAATGCTTTCTCTGCAGGTGGTTAGCATTTTTTAAAATCATAAGTCCTTTGGAATTGTCTTGAGTCAGTGTATTTCTGAGAACAGCCAGGTTGTTTACTTTCGATCATCCGTGTATTGAGATTACTCTACACAAGGTGCTCCTGGTTCTGCTCACTTCACTTTACATAGTTTATGCAAATGTTCCCAGGTTTTTGGGAAACCATCCCGCTCTTCATTTGTTATAGCACAGCAGTAGTTGATCTCAGTAATATACCACAACTTGTTCAGCCATTCCCCAATTGGTGGGCTTCCCTTCTATTTCCATTTCTTAGTTCCCCAGAAAAAATGTGCTATAGATATTTTTGTACATAAAAAACACGTTTCCTTTGTCTTTCATATCTTTGGGATACAGATTTAGCAGTAGTATTGCTGAGTCAAAGGGTACGCAGAGTTTTATAGACTGTTGGTCTATAGTTTGGGCACAGTTCCAAGTTGCTCTCCAGAATGGTTGGATCAGTTTATGACTCCACCAGCAGTGTATTAATGTCCTGATTTTCCCATATCCCTTCCAACATTTGTTATTTCCCTTGTCTGTCATATTATTTAATCTAATAGGTATGATGTGGTACCTTAGGATTGTTTAAATTTTCATTTTTCTAATTAATAATCACTTAGAGAATTTTTTCATATATCATATCTATTTCATATACCTATAGATGGCTTTAATTTCTTCTGAAAACTGCCCTTTCTTATCCTTGGAACATTTATTAATTTGAAAATGACTATCTTCTTATAAATTTGACTCGTTTCTTGATATAATTTAGAAATATAAGCTTTTATCAGAGAAACTTGGTGTATTATCCCCAGTTTCCTGCTTTCCTTCTAATCTTACCTGCCTTGTTTTTTATAAAAATCCTTTTAACAATAGGTAATAATTATCTATTTAAAATCTCATAATGCTATTTTCTGTCAGAAATTCACACACACACACACACACACACACACACACATACACACACACACAGAGGCATATGCCTAAAAAGGTAAAGTAAACCATCTTCCCTAATATGGTTATGATATCTCCCTTTATTTCTAAATCATGTACCCATTTCGACCTTATCTTATTATACAAAGTGAGATATTGGCCTGTAGTTTCTGCCAAGCTACTTTCCAGTATTTCCAGCAATTTTTTAAAATAGTGAATTATTTTCCCCAAACCTCGGATCTTTAGATTTATCAAACATCAGATTTCTAGAGCCATTTACTGTGTACTGAATGTTTTCCACTCATTCACCACTCTGTTTCTTGGCCAGGACCTGATTGTTTTAATAACTACCACTTTATAATATAATTTGAGATCTAATGCTGTTAAGCTAACTTTCTTCACATTTTCCCCACTGAGTCCCAAGATATTCTTTGTGATTATTTTTTCTAACACTACAATTAGAAAAATAAAATTTTGGTGGTTTGATATGGCACTGAATAAATAAATTAATGTAGGTAGAATTGTCATTTTCGTTATGTTGACTGAGTCTACCCACAATCAATTACTATTTCTACAGTTGTTTAGATCTATGCTCATTTCTATGAAAAGTGTTTTGTAATTGTGTTCATACAATCCCTGGTTTTGTTTTGTGTTTTTGGTTGTTTGTTTCTTTGTTTTTTGGCATGTAGGCGTCTAAGTATTCCATATTGTCTAGAGTTATTTCAAATTGAATTTCTCCATCTCTTGTTATTGAACTTTGCCTATAATGTAGAAAAATGCTGATCATTTATGTGGGTTTATTTTATGTCCTGCAACTTTGCTGAAATTATTTCAACTAGTTTTTAGCTGATTTTCTAAGTATACCATAATATAGTATGGAAAGAGTGACAGTTTTGTATAGAATTCTCTATTCCAGTATCTTTATTTTTTTCTTCTTCTCTTATTGCTTCTACCAGCATTTCTAGTACAATATTGAATAATAATGATGATGCTGTGCATCTCTGCTTCACCCTGATCTTATTGGGAAGGTTTCTAGCTTATCTCCATTACAAATAATGCTTGCTAATAGTTATATAGATATGCTGCTACTATATAGATACTACTAATTATTTTAACGATTGTTCCATTTTTTCTTTTGGTTTCTAGAGATTTCAATATGAATAAATATTGTCATTTGATCAATTTATTTTCTGCATCAAGTTTGATAATCATATTTTTTCCTTTTCTCATCTATATGGTTAGTTAAGCTGATAGTTTTCCTACCATTGAATATGTATTATCTTTTTTATATATTTCTGTAATCTCCTTGCTAGTAGTTTAATTTTTTGTATAAATATTCATTAAAGAAATGGGATGGTAGTTATTTTTTCTCAGTTTTTGCTGTTTCTGTTTTAGGTATCAGCTCCATATTTCTGTCATGAAAGGCTTATGATGGGACTCCTTTATTTATTTTTTAAAAATAGTTTATATGGTAATGGAATTAATTATTCCTTAAATGTCGGATAGAATTTACTTGTGAATCCATATGGTCCTAGAGATTTTTTCTTAAGGAACTCATTGATGGCTTAAAAATAGAGTTAATTATTTTATTTCCTCTTATGTTAATCACAGCAATCTATATTTTTATAAATATTCATGAAGCTTACTTAGGCTGTTAATTTTTTTATTGGTACATAGTGGGGCAAATTTACTCCTAATAATTGCTTTAATTTCATCTTCATTGGAGGTAAATTTGCCCTAATTTTTGACACTAATAATTTTGGCCTTTTAATCAAATCTACATATAACTCATTTTATTGTTTTATTTTTCACAAAAAATAAGCTATTTTCATTGAATCATTTTCTTATTTTCAATATCAGCCATCTTTTCTTTGTATATAATAATTCCTGCAAGTTTTCATATTGGTATCTCTTTCAGTTGGTGACCTGTTGGATTCTTTTTTGTTTATATCATTCATTTCCCCAAGATTTTGAGTTACAAATTTTCTCCCCATGTTTCCCCTACCCCCAACCTCAAAACACTGATCCCACTGTAAAGCCCCTCCCCCAGTCCACTCTCTCCTATGTCCTCCTCCAACGCCCCTCTAACTAAGATGAGCAAAGAGTAAGAATTTTGTATTTTTATTACCTATTTTAATTCCTTCAACTTATTTTTTTCTTTTCCTCATTATCGCTAACATTTCTAGCACTATATTGAGTAGTGGTGATAACAGGTGTCATTGCTTCACCCCTGATGTTATTGTGAAAGCTTCTATCTTATTCCTGCTAGAGACAATGTAAGCTGAAAGTTTTAGATAGATAGTACTTGTCCTTTTAAGGAAAGCTCTCTGTATTCCTGTGGTCTCCAGTGTTTTTAATAGTAATGGATTCTGTATTTTGATAAAAAAAAGCTTTTTTCTGCATCTGTTGAGGTAATCACATGATTTCTGTGGACTTTGTTATTGCTACAGTCAATTATGCTAATAGTTTTCCTAATATTGAACCAACCCTACATTCCTTGTATAAATCTCACTTTGTCATAGTGTATTACTTTAATTGCCTTGCTAGTATTTTATTTAAAATTTTTTTCACCAATATTTATTAGTTAAATTGATCTATAGTTTTCTTTCTCTGTTTTACTTCTTTGTGGTTTAATTTAATTGTAAGTACCATATTTGCATCATAAAAGAAAGCTGCTAGATCTTGTCTTATCCTGAATGTATTTCCACAGTACTTGAATTGTTTCTTTCTGGCTGCTTGCAGTATTTTTCTGTTTGACCTGGGAATTCTGGAATTTGGCTACAATATTGCTAGGAGTTTTCCTTTTGGGATCTCTCTCAAGAGGAAATCAGTGGATTCATTCAATTTCTATTTTATCCTCTGGTTCCAGAATATCAGGGTAGTTTTCCTTGATAATTTCTTGAAGGATGATGTCTAGGATCTTTTTTTTGATCATGACTTTCAGGTAGTTCAATAATTATCTCTTCTGGATCTGTTTTCCAGGTCATTGTTTTTTTTTTCCAGTGAGATATTTCACATTCTGGTCTAGTTTTTCATTCTTTTAGCTCTATTTTATAATATCTTGATTTCTCATAAAGTCATTAGCTTCCACTGGCTCCATTCTAATTTTGAAGGAATCATTTTCTTCAGTGAGCTTTAGGGCCTCCTTTTCTATTTGACCAGTTGCTTTTTATAGCATTCTTCTCCTCATTGACACTTTGGACCTCTTTTGCCATTTGAATTTTGCCAATTGAATTTCCTGTTTTTTAAGTTATTTTCTTCAGTATTTTGGGTCCACTTTAGCAAGCTATTGAATTGTTCTTCATGCTTTTCTTACATCACTCTAATTTCTCTTCCTGATTTTTCCTCTACTTCTTTTACTTGATTTTCAAAATCCTTTTTGAGCTCATGGTCTATGACCAGTTCATATTTTTCTTGGAGGCTTTTTTGATGCTTTGACTTTGTTGTCTTCCTCTGGTTGTATGTTTTGTCACCAAAGTAAGATTCTATAATTTGAGTTTTTTTCTTTTTTAAATCCTGTTTGCTCATCTTCCCAGCCAATTGCTAGACTTTCTAACTCTTTGTCCAAGTAAAACGGCTTCCAATGGGAGACAGGAATGGAGGTGGGTGTACTGTCTCAGGATCCAGGGGTTTTGCATCAGCTCCTGAATCCCCCCCGCTGTCTATGGGCCCAGAGCTGTAGAAGCAGCCACTACTCTTGCAGCTGCTGCAGCTGCCGCCACCGCCACCACCACTGCCCTGTGCCAGGGATTGGACCCCAGTCTGACTGTGAACTTCTTTCACCCAGCTCCCACAGAGTTTTCCCATTGACCTTCTATGCTGTCTTTGGCTTTTGTGGGTTGAGAAGTATGAAAACCACTACAGCTTCTAGTGATTCAGTCCAGTGAAGCCTGCTCTAGCCCTGTCTGTGACAACTCCACACCAGACCACATTCTGCTCCCAGCCTGGTGTGATAGACACTTCTTGTCATACTTCCAGGCTGTCTTTGGATGCAGATTTGTTGCACTTTGTCATTCTTTGGGTATTGTAGCTCTCAAATTTGTTTAGAGTAATTTTTTACAAGTATTTAGAGGGGTTTGGGGTAGATCTCAAGTGAGTCCTAGCTCTTACTTCACCAGCTTGGCTCTTCAAAGTGTGTTTCTTGTAAAGAAGATATTATAGGATTCTGGTTTTTATTAATTTCCTGAAAGATCTATCCAGGTCCTTTTGATTATGGTTTTCAGGTAATCCAGTGAATTGGACATTCTCTCTCCTAGATCTGTTTTCCAGGTCACTTGTTTTTCCAAAGAGGTATTTAACGTATTTTTTTCTTTTTTAATTCTTTTGACTTTGTTTCTACAAGAATGTCTCATAGAGTCATTAGCTTCCACTTGTCCAATTCTAACTTTTCAGGAATTGTTTTCCTAAGTTTGCTTTTCCTTTTGGCCAGTTCTACTTTTTTTTAAAAAAACATTTACTTTTTTCAAGTTATTGATGCTTTTATTTTCTTCATAATTCTCCTACATCACTCATTTGTTTTCCTAGTTTTTCTTCTACCTCTCTTATATGATTTTTAAGCTCCCTTTTGAGCTTTTCCATGAGTTCTTTCTGGGTTTGAGATCAATTTTTCTCTAGGGCATTGTGCTTTGACATTGTCCTTTTCTGAATTTGTCTTCATCTTCCTTGTCACATAATAGCTTTTTATGGATATGTGTATATATATA
>JAQQSW010010725.1:0-12924 GCA_028646575.1 Pseudocheirus occidentalis | reverse complement strand
CATAAAGGATCAAAGCATGGAGTGGGACAAAGACAACACAATCAGAAATCCCACACCAAAAGCTTCCAAGAAAAATGTAAACTGATTACAAACCATAGAGGAACTTAAGAAGCATTTTGAAAATCAAATAAGGGAAGTGGAGGAAAAGTTGGGAAGAGAAATGAGAATGATGCAAGAAAATCATGAAAAGAGAGTCAACAACCTGACTGAAGAAAATAACACCTTAAAAATAGATTAGCTCAAATGGAAAAAGAGGCCCAAAAAGCCAATGAGGAAAAGAATGCATTAAAAAGTCGAATCTTCCAAATGGAAAAAGAAGCTCAAAAGCGTTCTGAAGAGAATAATTCCTTCAGAATTAGAGTGGAGCAAATGAAAGCAAATGATTAATGAGAAATCAAGATACTATTAACAGATCCAAACAAATGAAAAAATAGAAGGCAATGTGAAATATCCCCTTGAAAAACCACTGAGCTGGAAAATAGATCCAAGAAAGACAATTTTAAAATTATTGGATTACCTGAAAGCCATGATCAAAAAAAGTACCTAAAAATCATCCTTCAAGAAATTCTCAAGGAAAATTGCCTTGATATTTTAGAAGCAGAGGGCAAAATAGAACTTGAGAGAATTCCCTGATCATCTCTTGAAAAAGATCCCAATAAGAAAACTCATAGGAATGTTCCAGAGTTCCCAGATCAAGGAGAAAATATTACAAGCTGCCAAGAAGAAATAATTTGAATACTTTGGAAACAATCAAGATAAGCCAGGATCTAGCAGCTTCTATATTAAGGGATCAAAGGGCCTGAAATATGATATTCTGGAGATCAAGGGAACTAGGATTAAAACCAAGAATCACCTACCCAGCAAAAGAGCGTGTAATGTTTCAGGGGAAAACATGGTCATTCAGTGAGGTGGAGGACTTTCAAGCATTCTTGAAGAAAAAAACCAGAGCTGAATAGAAAATTTGACATTCAAACACAAGAAGCATGAAAAGGTAAACATGGAAAAAAAATCATAAGGAACTTACCAAAGTTGAACTATTTACATGCCAACATGGAAAAATGATCATTGTAACTTATGAAATTTTTCTCAGTATGAGGATAGGTGAAGGGAATATAAATGTGTGTGTATACACACATATATACACATATGCATATATACACATATACATATACACACATGTATATACATATATACATGTATACATACACATATGTCTGTATGGGAGGGTACATATGCTTATGAACACATATGGAAGTGTGTGTACATATGTGTACAGGTATACATAGACAGAGGGCAGAGGATTAATATAATAGGAAGGGATGGCATTTTAGAAGGTGAAATTGAGAGGTGGGAGAAGAATAGAATGAGAGGGAGAGACAGCATGGGGTTAAGCATCTCATATAGAAGAGGCAGGGGATAACTGTTACACTGCGGAGGAAGAACAGGAAGGCAAAAGTGAATGGGTCAACCTTACTCTTATTAAATTTGGCTTAGTGAGGGAACAACATACACTCTTAATTGGGTATCTGGCCCTATAGGAGAGTAAGGGAGAAAGGGATGAAAGGGGAGATGATGGAGTGGAGGGCAGTTTGGGGGGAGGGTTGTTAGAAGCACACACTTCTGTAAAGGGACAGGGACTAAGTAGAGAATAGAACAAGTGGAGGGTGTGATACAAAGGAGGGAAATATAGTCAATCTTTCACAATATGTCCATTGTGGAGATATTCTGCATAACTACACATATACAGCCTGTAGTGAATTGCTTGTCTTTCCAGTGGAGGTGGGTGACAAGGGAGGAAAGGACAGAATCTAGAATTTAAAGTTCTAAAATGAAAGGTTAAATATCTTTATTTATTTATATTATCATTATTATTAATATTATTATTATTATTATTATGGGAAATAAGATATACAGGCACTAGGACAGGGATATACATCTTGCCCTACTGAAAAGTCAAAGGGGTGATGGGCAAAGATATAGGCGAGAACCAATTTGTGGAGGGGGCATACAGTGAGTTCTTTGTTTTGGGGTGGTGGGTATGGGAAAGACAGGGAGAAAATTTGTAATTCAAAATCTCATGGAAATGAATGATGTAAACTAAAAATAAACAAAAACTAATTTAAAAAAGAATAAAGAAATAAATAACTACAAACAAATAAATTATCTGGAGTTCAATCTCCCAAAGCATGCACACGTGCCCACATGTACACATATGTGCTCATGTGCACACATACACACATACACACACAAACTTGTAGAGATTAAATTACAAAGTTCTCTCTAAACTAATAAACAACAACTTAAGTAACTCAAAGAATATTCAGTGCTCATGGTGGGGTAATGCCAATAATAAAAACAATAAAAATATCAAAACTATTTTATAATTTTAATGATATATTCATCATATTGGCAAAAAATTAATAGGACTAAAAAACTTCATGTTTAAAAATAGTATAGAATAAATAAGGAAATAATGAAAATAGATTGGGTCAAAGGAGGAATATCATTTCCAGACTTAAAACTATATGACAAAGTAGCAGTAGTCCAAACCATTTGGTATTGGTTAAAAATAGAAGCAAATAAATAGAACAGAAGCAAGGGATCTCAGTACCTCAGTGTTCAATAAAACTGAAAGCATAAATTACTTTTAAAATCTCCTCATTGGAAAAAGTCTACTGGGAAAATTGAAAAGCAGTCTGGCAAAAATTAGATCAACACCTTATACCATATTTCACAAAACATCCTAAATGAATACATGACCTTAATATTAAAGATCATAGTTGTTTTTTTTTAATTAGAAGAGAAGTAGAATATTAACCTCTCAAGCTACAGGTAGGAGATATAGTCCTAACCAAACAAAAGATAGAAGCAATTACAGAAGATAAAACCGATACATTTGTTTGTGAAAACTGAAAAGCTTCTCCACAAACAAAACTAATACACCTAGGATTGGAAGAATGGTTAAATGGGGGGAGGCAGAATTTGTGCCAAATTTATCCAGCAAATGGCAGGTATCTGAGATACATAAACAATTTATATAGAGAGAAAGAGGAACAGACAGACAGACAGAGACAGAGACAGAGGGACAGTGAAAGAGAGGGAGAGAGTTAGAGAGACAGGCAGACAGACAGAGATAGAGACAGACAGAAAAAGAGAGAGAGAGACAGAGACAGAGAGACAGAGAGAGACAGAGAGACAGAGAGACAGAGAGAACCAAAAATTATTCCCCAGTACTCAAGAGGCCAAAGGGTATGAACAAATAGCTCTCAAAAGAATTGTGAACTATGAACAACCATACCAAAAAATGCTCCAAACCACTCATAATGAAAAATGCAAATCACAAAAGTCCTGGCTACATCTCACAAATTGCTCATTGGCTAATGTAATAAAATATGGTAAAAGTCAATGTTGGAGATAGGCACACTAGTGCACTGTTAGTATGTGTGAATCTGTACAATAATTTTGAAAAGCAACTTGCTTTTCAAATAAAATCACTAAAATGTCCACATGCTTTGAACCAGAGAATTCATTACTAGGCTTATAACACAAGAAAGCCAGCGATAGGAATAAAATTCTTTTTATCAAATTATTTATAGTAGCATTTGGAGGGATAGAAAAGAACAGGAAATAAAATAGATAACCATGATAAAAAAAATTGTGATACATGAATGTAATAGCATATACTGTACTGTAAGAAATGATAAATGTGATAAATATGGAAAAGCATGTGAAGATCTACATGAACTGATCAAGTGAAATAAACAGCTACAAGAAAATTATATGCACAATGACTACAATAATGTAAATGAAAAAAACAACCATAAAACTAGAAAAATGAAAAATGAATGTTGCAAAATTATTAAAGACAAGCATAGTTCAAAAAAAAGAAGAAAATATGATAACATCTCCCTATCCCCACCCAACTGCAGAAGTAGGAAGTCCACAAGTATTTTACAATACACACATTTTTTAGAATTTTTCAACATATTGATCAGTTATCCTGATCATTTCATCGGCTTTATCGTTCATTTACTTTTCTTTTTCTCTTTAAAATATTATTTTATATAGTATAACTCTCTTGGAGGGGAAGGGGAAGGGAAAATGGATGAAATTAGAATGATAAAAAAATAAAGACATGAATAAAAAATATTTTTTAAAATCCAACTGTTGTGACAGCCACTAAGGCAGCATTAAAAGCACTGTGTTAAGTTTCAGTCACAATTTAGCATTATTTCCTCCTTTTCAGTTAGAAGCCAGTTCAATGTCCCTCCACAGTGTTTGATCAACCTGCTGCTATTTATGAATTAATTCAATGGATTGTTCAACTCTGTGCATTTTCCAGTGCTCAGATGGTTAAGTAATATCATTGGAATTGCTGCCAAATTCTCTGAGGAGTTAATTCAAAATCACTTGCAAATAAAAGCATTTGAAGGAATTTTGGAGGTGTGCTATAAGAAGCCTTTTACCCCCACTACCTAGACCATAGAATATTCTAGAAGAGAGGAAATTTGCATATATGAGACAAGTGAATTCCAATATGAGTACCAATAGAGACTAGACCTGTGATTTCACTAATAACAAGAACTCCCAGATAAGGAAATTCTGTCAGCTAGTACAGGTCAGCAGTTTCTCTGAAACTTGAGTGATTCTTAGAGTGTTGCCCAGGACACTGAGAAATTAAATGATTTATCCAGAATTATATGGAGAGTAAGTGTTAGAGGTAGAATCTGAATGCAAATCTTCCTGGATTTGAGGACATCTCTCTACACATTACACCAATGCCTGTATTGAGAACAATATAATAAAGGATATCATGACCAACCATGGCTTCAGGGAACTGAGGAAATATGTTACCCATTTCTTGACAGAGGGATGAGAAACTCAAGGTATAAAATGAAGCTTGTATTTGGGAGTATGACAAAAATGTGGGTTTCTTCTGCTTGACTTAATTTTTTTTAAAGCATTATGTTTTTTTTTCTTTTTGAAAGGAACAGTAATTGAGGAGAGAGAAAAGAAAATCTAGGGCTTTCAAAGACAGAAGAAGAGGGTCATTGAAGTATTTTGTAAAGATACACAGAACTTCAGGAACTTTAGAAGTAACAGAGAATCAGAACAACTTTGAAATTAACAGTCTAGGGGCAGCTAGGTGGTGCAGTGAGTAGAGCACCAGCCCTGGAATCAGGAGGCCTTGAGTTCAAATCTAGCCTCAGACACTTGACACACTTACTAGCTGTGTGACTTTAGGCAGATCCCTTAACCCCAATTGCCCTCCAAAAAGCAAAAAAAAAATTCATAGGCTGAATTTATTATTATATACTTTTTAAAGTGTAAGCTGTAATATTCACAATCACATATAGTCATCTTTTTCTCTTCTACTTTGCACATTTCTTTCTTCCTTTCCCTCCTTTCTTTCACTCATTCTCTCTGCCCTGTTGTTCATTAGATTCAGAAACAAAAAGAAAAAGAAAAGAAGGGGGCAGGGAAGCAACTAAATAAGTCTTGACTGCGTTTCACAAAAATGTTGGGTAAAAGGATGTATTTCATTTCCATTTCCATAGGCTGGAGTTGACACAATATTTAGCAAAGTTAATCCCTTTTTAAGAATAAAGGAACTAAACTTGGTTCCAAAGAAAAGATCTGAGAAAGCATCTCCTTCCCTTCTTCATAAATGTGGTGGGGGGCAATGGGTATGGAACTGTTTTTGTGGTTGTTCACTCATTTCAGTCATGTCCAACTTTTTGTGACCCCATTTGGTGTCTTACTGGCAAAGATACTGGAATGATTTTCCATTTCCTTCTCCAGCTTATTTTACAGATGAGGAAACCGAGGCAAACAGAGTTAAGTGACCTGACCAGAGTCACACAGTTAGTAAGTGTCTGAGGCTTTTTATGAACTCAAAAAGATAAGTCTTCCTGACTCCAGGCTCAGCATTCCATCAGCTGTGCCACCTAGCAAAGTATAGTTGTTAGACATTTTTGATGAGTTTCCTGTTTTTTCTATACTTCTGTTTTTCATTTAAGTTAAGCAAAATCTCTTTTCTTTCCTTTGCCTTCAACTTATTTTGCTTGCTAGCTGGGGTTTTTATATATTATGTGCCTTTTTCTAAAAATCATTTATTTCCCTCAATCTCTTTATTAATTTCCTTCCATTTCTAACTATGCCAGAATTTTATTCTTTGATTCATTGTTTTTATGCTTACTTATTCCTTCTTTGGTTTCTATATTCTTCATGGAATATAAGTTTCTCAGATTTCTATTTTCAGTTCCCTCTACTAAAGACTTTTTATTATTACCTTGTGTATCTTGCTCCTTGCCCCACCCCTTTTTTCTGTGGCACCTCACTTTTAGAAGTATAAATTCCTGCAGGAGATAGAGAGGATAGAATAATACACCCAATGGTAGAAATTTGTCATTGTCCCTGATCATGAAGTTCATAAGTACTTCCTTCCCTTCACATAATAATTTTCTTTCCCATTTCCATGAAATCTCCTCTGGATTTATACTGTCCCATTTTTCTAGATTTCAGTAGTTCTTATTTCCCTTCTGCCAAGGCAAGATGCTGTACATAGAAGAACAATACTGACTCAGAGGCAGGAAAAGGCTGCTTTCATTATAGAATACACACACATACACGCATACATATACAAACATATAGAATATATATGCACATATATACATATACATGTGTGTACATAGGTGTATATATGCATATATGTGTGCGCATCTCCATGGTAGTACTAATCAATAGGGCCACCTCACACCATTTTATCTCCTTTTCTGTTTTCCTTGTTTCAGTCACTCTTTTTGCTACTTCAACCATTCTCCCCTAGTCCTTCTTCCCTTCCTAAGAGAATATAATAGTTTTGAGAGATTGTAAGGATTAGAGACAACGTCCAATAATTCCCATTTTGGGTCACATGACCCAGAAGTCTCTCTTAAGTGTTTTCAAAGTTGTTTTCCTTTATAATGTTGCAGTTACAATTTTAAAATCTCAGTTCTGCTGACTTCACTATGCATCAGTTCATATAAAACTTCCCAAATTTCTCTGAAACCATCCTTTGCAACTTTTCTTACAGTACAATAATATTCCATTACATGCATGTAGCATAATTTGTTTAGCCATTCTCCAGTTGCAGATTAACTCTTTTGTTTCCTCTCCTTTGCCTCAATAAAAAAAAGACCTGCTTTACAGTTGACTTGATTAGTATGCATCATAATTCATTTCTGGGGTTTTTTTCCTACCCTCTTCCCTTTAATGTGCCCATAATTTCTGCTTTCACAATTCTCATTTCTCTTTCAAACAGCTGAGTTACATCATGTCATGGTACCCTGTTCTTCTCAAATTCTGTAGAGTAGCCTTCTCTGCTTTTAATTCATCAGTTTGTACTTGTTAGTATTCTTGGTTTCTTAGCCTGTGTAGACAACCTCTATTCTGCTTGCACAAAATTCTTATTTTAGAGAGTTTTGAGAGGTTGTGAGAATCAATATGCCTATTCTTCTATCTTCTTGGTCACATGATTCAAGTGTCCCACCAGTTTTTAAAAAGACAGTTTTCTTTAAAATATTGTTCTTACTGTAGAAATAATCTCCTGGTTCCTCACTTCACTGCATATCAGTTCACACAGGTCTTCCCAGGTTTCTCTGACACCATCTTTTTGTTCATTTCTTATAGCACAATAATATTCCCCTACATTTACATACCATAATTTGTTCAGCCACTCACTAGTTGAGAATTAAACTTTTATTTCCTTGTCTTTGCTACAACAAAAGGAGTTGCCATAAATAACTAGTAATATAATTCTTTTTCTCTTAAACTTTTATTTTTTGTCATTTATGCATAGTACAAGCACCATTGCATCAAAGAGCATGCATAGATCATTGACTTTGGGGCCATAGTTTCAAAATATTTTGAAGAAAGGCTGGACCAATTTGGAGTTTCAGCAACAGTGTATTAGTGTACCTGTCTTCCCACACTCCCTCTAACATTTGTAATTTTCCCTTTTGGACATCTCTACCATTCTGATGCCTGTAAAGTGGAAGCTTTGAATATTTTAATTTGCATTTCTCTATTATTAGTAATTTGGAGGATTTTCTCATATGGGTGTTGATTACTTGTATTTTTTCCTTTGAAAACAGCCTATTCACAGCCTTTGATTTATGTGATAGTTGCTTTTAATATATATCGTGGACATCAGATACTTACCAGGGAAGCTTTCTGAAAAGTATTTTTTTCTCCTTCATTGTTTCCCTTCTAATTTTACTTGCATTTATTTTATAATCACAATTGTTCTTTTTATCTTCTGTGATTCTCTCTTAACCTTTTCTATTCATGAGTTTTTCCCCTATCAATAATTTTTAAATATATTTTCTTCCCTGTTTCTCTATTTTTTATGATATGTGGCCTTTTATGTCAGGTATCCAAAAGTGTGTTGGTAAATATTTAATGAATAGAACTCCAAAATCATATGATCTGCTTTTACAGTTAATTTGCATTATTAACATATTCTACATCATTTTATTAAGTCTATACAAATTTATGTCTGGAGAGATTTCTAAAGTATAAATCCTTATACTGAAAAATCAACAATCAGCTCCTATGATCTGACATGAAATAGCTCCAGAATATATCTGCACATATTCATTTACAGTTTATTGTGATGTATAAATATTAGGCTTTGTTGAAGATAAAAATTTTGCTAGATTACTTTCAAGTTTTTTCAATTTTTCTCTAATAGTCAATATTAAAGCCAGTATTTGGGGTTTCTGGTTTTAGGCCAAACACTGTAATTACTATGTTCATTTGCTTCTACATGGTGTATAATTAATCAGTTCCACTGATTGACTTTATTTTTTTTATCAGTATTAAATAGTTTTAAGGATTACTGCTTTGTGGTATAGTTTGAGAACTAGTACAGCTATGTGTCTTGCTTATGATTTAATTTTTTGTAAGAATCTTCACCTTTTACTCTTACAGATATATATATAGAAATAGAGACAAAGACAGACAGACAGACAGAGTTAGATAGATAGATTGATAGATAGATAGATAGACAGACAGATAGATAGATAGATAGATAGACTGATTGATTGATTTACTTTTTTCCTTAGCTCTATAAAGTAATTTTTTGATAATTTGATTGGTAGGCACTTAAAAATCAAATTAATTTACCTAGTACCATAATTTTTATTCTACTTGAAAGGCTAAATAATGAATAACCAATATCTCTCCACTTATTCCTCTATATTTCTGTAGAGTACTATATAGATCTAGTCATTTAGTTCCTATCTTTCTTGGTAGGTGGATTCCTAAATATGAAAACAGTAGTTACTTTTATTAGAATTTATTTTTCTGTCTCTCAATATATTTTTCTAGTAATATATAAAAAACCAATACTTTATATTATTTTATTTTATATTTGTCTATTTTGAGATTATTGATATTGACTAAATTATTGATTGGTTTAACTAATGTTAATGGACTTTCCAGTGCTCTCTACATGAACTTTAATACCATTTGCTCTTAATTTATACTTATTCCCTCAGTTTCTCTTTTCTGTCTCATAGCTGTCTCTAACACGTCTAGAAAATGTATTAAGTAATAATTGTGATAATTGGCATCCAAGCTTTTCTTCAATTTTAATAGAAAATACAATACATATAATGCTGCCTCTTTGTTTTAATTACATACTATTTATGATGGTAAGAAAGGTCTATTTATTCCTATGTTTTCCAGTGCTTTTAAAACAAATGCTCATTGTAATTTACCAAAACCCTTTCTGCTTTTATTGATATACTCATGTGCCTTTGATTGGTTCATATAATTAATGCTATCTACTATATGAATATTTCTCCTAATATTGAACTAGTCCTACCTTGTTACAATGCATGTTTTTTATTTTGTAGCTTATTTGCTCATTTTTATTGAAACTTTTTGCATTGATATTTATTAGGGATATTTAGCTGTACTTTTTTTCTTTGTCTCTCCTTAGTTTGAATATCAAGGTCACATTTGTATCATAAAAGTAATTTGACAAGTTCCTTTCTTTTCCTATTTTTTCTGTCTATGCAATATCAGAATTAATAATTCTCCAAATGCCTGATAGAATTCACTTGTGAAGCTATCTTTTTCTGATTTTTTTTTCCTTTGGGAGTTCATTTATGAGTTATTCAAATTCTTTTAAATTTTCTCATATCTTACTAATCTAAGAATTTTTATGTTTATAAATATTCATCTATTTCCTTTAAAGTGTCTGTTTCTTGGTATATAATTGGATAAGAAATATCTAATAATTTCCTTTGTTCATTATTTGTTGTGAATTCTCCTTTTTTTAATTTTTGGTACTATTTGGCTAGTTTCTCTTTTTGAGGGCAAAGTAGGAGGCACAGTAGATAAAGAGCTGCTGGATCTGGATTCAGGAAGTCTCAAATCAGAATCCAGAAACTTACTAGCTGGGGGACCTTGTACAAGTCACTTAACTTTGTTCATCTTAATTCTTCATCTATAAAATGGACTGAAAAATAACTGGAAAACAACCCCAATATCTCTGCCAAGAATACCCCAGATGAGGTCATAGAGTCAGACAAGACTGGTAACAACAGAGATCTCATCTAAAAATCAGATTAAATAATGATCCATTTCATTTTCCCCTCAAAAAAACCAGCTTCTAGTATTATTTGTCAATTTAGAGAAGTTTTGTGTTAAATTTTGTTAATCTGTTCTCTGATTTTTAAAATTTCTATTTTGATATTGGCTTTTTCTATTTTATTTTCTGAAAAAAAACTTTTAAAGAAGTTTTTATATTTGAATACCTAATTCGTAGAACTTTTCTTTTTTATTGATGTAAGTATTCAAAGATAAAAATTTTCTCTTCAAAACTATTGTGTCTTTATCCTAAGTGTTTTGGCATGTTATCTAAATGTTGTAATGTACTCTGATAAAGTTTTCTTTGGTTCCTGTAATTTGTTCTTTAACCCATGAATTCTTCAGGGTTACATTATTTGGTCACCAGTTAATTTTAAATCCTGTCTTAAATTCCCTTTTTTGAATATGATTCTTCCTGAATTGTGATCACAAAGGATGTATTTAATTTTTTGCACCAGTTTTTGAGGGGTGTTACTCTACTTCATGATCAATTTAAATAAGGGTACCATTCACAGGTAAGAAATGTTTACACTACTTTCTATTCTTTTTCAGTAATTACTGAAGATCTTTCAGACTTAATTGTTCCAAAATTCTGTTTAGATCCACAACTTTTTTCTTGTTAATTTTTTTTATTAGATTTCTGTAGGTTTGAAATTAGGTACATTGAGTTCCCAACCTCTCTCTCTTTGCTTTGCTATTTCTTCTTGTAATTGTTTAAAATTTGTTTTTAAAACTTATGTATTTATATGATGCCTAAATATTAAGTATTAAGTATTAAGTAATTCTTTTTCTGTTACATTTTTAAGCATAACATAGTTTCCCATTTATTTCTTTTGATCAAGAGAATTTTTTTTTACTTCCATGTCTGAAATCATGGTGGCTACCCTTGATTTATTTAGTTCAGTTGAGTAATAGATTTTACTTTTAACTTATTTAAACTCCATATGTAATTGTCATCAATGTGTTGTTGGATTCTACTTTCCAATCCAATCTGTAACCCTCTTCACTTTTATTTTGTCTATTGACATTCAAAGTTATGATTGTTAATTATGTGTTTGCCTCCATTCTATCATTTCATATATTTTACTTTTTGCTTCCCCTAACCATTTGTACAAAAATGAAGAGGATAGTGAGAAAGCAGAGTACTAAATACTAGTGATCTATATTTGAGGCATATGTTGCCATTCCACTGTCCCTTTTCTCTCCCCTCCACCCAAATACCCAATTGCAATGGTAATTAATTTGAATTTGAAGACCCTTTTTTGTATTGGCAAGTAAGCAGGTACTTAGCCCTTAGTAACTAATCAAACTGTGAAAGAAACAGAAGGTATGAAATCCTGTCTTCAGGTCCTGATGTAACAAGAAGGGGTTAGTTGAAACAGGAAGCTAATACTGTGTGTATATAAGAAAAGCTCCAGAGAGACACAGTCAGAATTTATTGAGACCAAAATCTGGTGGCAGAATATGTTCTTCTGGGGACAGAAACAGTTTCTCTCAGCAGCATATGGGGCTGGATTGCTACTGCTGGACTGAGAACTGACAAGAATTTGTGGAAGCTGAAGTTGCTGCCACCAGGAAGGCTGAAGAGGAAGAAAGCTTCCCAAGCCCCCAGGATCAAAAAAACTATTTTGATTTTGAAAACCTGGGAAGAGTGATTTTGATTCTGGGAGCCAGCTGACATTTTTTCTGGGTCCTAGGGACAGCCAACCTGCCCAAGGAATAAGGAAGAATGGCTGTGATGCCATTATTCTGTCTGTTTTAATGTTGTTTTGCCAGATTCATCTGCTGTTGTTGCAGAGGTCTTGGAAGCTTGCTGTTGGCTCAGAAGCCCTGAAGAAGGATTTTCATGTTGTACATTTACAGAAATCTTGGAAGAGGGTCTTGCTGATGTTTTCTGGGATCCTGACACTGTTCTGCAGGCAGAGAGTGAACTGATGAGGACACAGGCAATGAATATTGTGGCTTTGTTAAGCTTTGTCTTCCCAGGAGCAGAGATTGCTGAGAACTTGCCTTGGGTCTGGGTATTGAATGCTGTAATCATAAAGTGGTTTACTAGTGACCTAGGAGTGGAGGGTTTGTGCATTTTCTAATGATTGTATTTAGTGATTAATGATGTTTAGTAATCAATAACTGAATAAATAATTGACTTGTAACCTAGTATGTCCTATGAGTGGATGTAACAGCAATCAGTTTAGCAGACTTAGGGCTAAGTATGGAAGGTGTGAGCTCTGTATGGAAGGTGTGAGCCCTGTCCACTGTTGAGAAGGCGTGAACTCCTGTGTT
>JAQQSW010010724.1:0-12924 GCA_028646575.1 Pseudocheirus occidentalis | reverse complement strand
TCTCAGCAGTACATGGCACATGTACGAAAACTAACCATGTACTAGGGCATTAAAACCTGCCAATTCATTGCAGAAAGGCAGAAATATTAAATGCATCCTTCTCAGATCATGATGCAATAAAAATCATATGCAATAAAGGGCCACGGAAAGGTAGACTAAAAACTAATTAGAAATGAAATAATTTAGGAAGAATGTGTGGGTCAAACAAGAAATTATAGAAACAATAAGTAACTTCATTCAAGATTATGACAATAATGAGACAATATACCAAAACTTGTGGGATGCAGTAAAAGCCGTTCTTAGGGAAGTTTTATATCCCTGAATGCATACATGAATAAAATAGAGAAAATGGAGGTCAGTGAATTGGGCTTGCAACTAAAAAAGCTAGAAAAAGAACAAATTGAAAATCCCCAATTAAATACTAAATTAGAAATAATGAAAACCAAAGGAGAGAGTACAGAAGGATGATTATACCTCCAGCCTGGAAGTTATTATTCTCAATACGTTATTAGATGAAATTGCATTGCTATGCCTAAAACCCTAACGAAAAATATGGGTATTCTTACAGTGGACCTGAAATAAGCACAGGTTTTCTCTAGGATAGGATTAGAGAGGCATCTCAGAGCTAGCTATGACCACATGAGAGATTTCCTAAAGGGTACCTCAATGGTCTGTTTTTTCATAGCTAACTGTCATGGTTATTGGCTGTCCACTGAAGTTCAAGTGAATTTCTACTGTGGCAATATACACTGGAGAGCCCCATTTTCCTGATTCTGAATTGATGAATATGAACAAGTGGTTGGACTTCAAAGGACTTACAAAATCTGATTCCAACCCAAGTAGATTCCAGGGTTTCCCCAAGGTTTCAAAGCCTCTGGGATAGGATTGAGATTGAGCATAAGGAGATAGGAGTTCACAATTTCCTTGGTAAGGTATAGAAGTGGTCATAAATGAAAAGAATCAAATTTAGTAGGAGTCAGCATCAGATTAATACACAGAGAAGAACTCATCCTCTAAAAAAAGAAGCTAACTTTTATGACCAACTATAAAAATACAGCTAAAAAAGGTCTCATAGTCATAGTGGATGGCAAGGTGAACATGAGCCCACAATGCATGGCTATTATTTTAAAAGTGAGTTTATTGGGATGCATAAATAGGAACATGATTTTCAGGAATGATGATGTAATCTTTGCTTATCATACCTTTACGAGAGTACTTTCTTGATTTCTGGACTTCACAGCTTGAGAGACATGAGGAAATTGTACAAAGCTCAGAAGACAGAAAGAAAGATAATGAAATAGTTGGAGGATAAGACCTATGATTGAAGACTAAAGAATCTGAGATCATTTAGCTTAGTGAAGAAAAAGCTAAATTGAGATTAAACTTTTTCATGTCCATAAAAGGTCATCATAGAGGTGGCAATCTTTGTCTTCTGCTGTGGACAAAGAGGAAGACTGGTTGAAATTGTAGTAGAAAAGATTTGAGTTAGTATCACATTTTTTGGTAATTACAGTTAGAGCACAGAATGACCTACTATGGCCAAAGTATGTCCAAAAAGTGATTGTGGATTAAGGGTGGAGCCCCAGACCAACAAGGACATGGATTGTTGATGTTGCACCAGTAATAATAGCAATTACAATGATAATAATCCATTAAGCATTTAAGAACAGTGCTCTTAATATAGTCATATGGGACACCTTAGAACTTCAAACTACACAGAATAAAAAAAGTTCTCTAAATATAGGGACCTAGCGAAAGATATCAAAACCACACAGAAACAGAAAGAAGTATGTCCTGTTTACTAGTAGAGTTATCCCAAAGATGCTTTGGGTAATTCTATAGAAGATGAATTTACATGCCATTAATTTCATTCAATTAGAAGAGTCAATTATTCTATCCATCTCTCCTATAGTCTGTTGAATGCTACAGATGATGTTTATAGTGCATAAAGGTGTGCAAAGTACTTTTATTACCCCCATTTTTCAGATAAGGAAAATGAGGCTAAGAAAGATTAAGTGATTTTTATGTAACACAAATATTAAGTATGAGAAAATATTCAAACACAAGTCTCCTGGTTCCAGACCCATTGCTATTTTGACTGTGTGTCTTAAGTATTTGGAATGCTTTAAGGAAGGACTTCAGAGACTTATTGGGGCTAGATGGTAGATGACTTTAATTAATATTTTCTTTAGTTATACTTCTCCTCTCACTCTTTAACCCTTTGAGTTTGACTATTCAACTGACACCACTATCTCCAAAGTTACTAATGACCTTTTTAACTGCCAGATCTAATGGGTTTTTTTTGTCAGGTCTCATTTTTCTTGAGCTCTCTGTTGCATCCGAGACTACTGAGTAACTTCTCCCATATACCCTCTCCTCCCTTGGTTTTCATGAAACTTCCCTCTCTTGGTTCTTTTCCTATATGTCAGACCTCTCCCGCTCAATCTCTTTTTCTAACCTGTAACTATGGGTATTTCTCAAGGCTATGTTGGGGAAGGGGGAGTCTATTTTCTTTCTCTCTCCCTTGGTGACCTCACTAACTTTCATGAATTTAATTAATTTCTATAAAGATGATTTATAAATCTATATATCCAGCCCCAGTCTTCACTTATTACTAATTGCCTACTGGACATTTTAACCTGTATTTCCTAGAATAATCTCAAATTTAACATGCCAAAAAGAAAATTCATCTTTCTCCTCAAAACTATTCCTCTTCTAAAGTTTCCTATTTCTCTTAAAGTGGTCACTATTTTTCCAGTCTCCCAGGTTCCTGTCCTCAGCATTATCCTTTACTCCCTACTTTTCCTCATTATTATAATTAATTGCCAAATTTCACTGTTTATATATACATAATATCTCTTCAGTTTGATTCTTTCTCTCTACTCATACAAATACTACTTTAGTTCAAATCCTTATCGCCTCTCACCAACAGTGCTGACATGGTCTCCTAATTGCTGTCCCTGCATGAAATCTGCCCCCATTTTATTCCATCTTTTACATAACTTTTCAAGTGTTTTTCCTTAAATGCAGATTTGACTTCACTCTCATATCAATAATTCCAATGACTTTCTTTTGCCCCTAGGATAAAATAGACACTTTTGTGTTTTGAATTAAAAGCCTTTCACAAACTGATCCTACTCTCTCTAGCCTCATTATATACTGCTCACCCTCCTGTATCAATTCCCTGATCCAGTCACTCTGACTCTGTTCTGTTTCTCAAACATGACACTCCAGTCTCTTATCTCTGGGAGATCCATTTGCATTTCCCATGCCTGGAATGTACCCCTTCCTTAGTAACTCAAGCAATACCTTCTTCATGAAACTCCTTCATGATTCCCTATGATATTTAAGGCCCTTCCTTCCTACCTAGCTTGTATTTAACTACCTTGGATTTATTCGTATATACCTTATGCATTATATTCTTATATTTATTCTTATACATTATATTCTTATACATTCTTATGATGATGTATATAAAGATATATCCAGATGCACATTCTTGTTATGTCTAACAAAATGTTAGCTCCTTGAGAGTCAGGCTTGTCTTTTTTAGGGTATGATCTTTGTTACCCTGTCAGCCAAGGACATACATATCTGAAAATAAGGATGGAAATTTGTCAGCTCTTATGACCTTCA
Source organism: Pseudocheirus occidentalis (assembly GCA_028646575.1). Lineage (NCBI taxonomy): Eukaryota > Metazoa > Chordata > Mammalia > Diprotodontia > Pseudocheiridae > Pseudocheirus > Pseudocheirus occidentalis. The sequence continues at coordinate 9,288 of JAQQSW010010724.1, read as the reverse complement.
TCCTGAAAGAAGGGGGAGGGAAGGAATAAGCATTTATGTAGCACCCAGCATGTGCCAAGCACTGTGCTAAAAGCCTTACAATTTTTATCACATGTGATCCTCACAACAACTTTTGGAGTTAGGTTCTAATATTACCTTCTTGTTACAACTGAGGCACAGTAATGCCCAGATGCCTTGTCCACAATCACACAGTAAGTATCTGAGGTCAGAAGTGGATTTAGATCTGATCTGACTCCAGTCCCAGCATTCTATCTTCTCATGGGAGAGGAGTGAGGAACAAGAAGTGAGTGAATGTGTAGCCTTTGCACAAGGTTTCTCCACTGTACAAGAGAGATACTTCATAGGAAATAGAATGATGACCTTTCATGGACATGAAATAGAATCTCATCCTCATGACTGCTTCTGAAATGGCAGCCCACTTACTCAGATGTATGGGGTCAAGGAGGAAGAATCTGAGCATGTAGTTTGATAGAAGTCTGGCTAACAAGACCAAGAAGGGGAAGAGATGGACCCTAAGGAGAGAGAATAAAGAGGGGTGATAGGCTGGTATTGAGAGTTACTAGGCTCTCTTGTGACTATTGCTACCTTCTTCCACCAAGACCAGGCAGCAGAGCTGAGGTTAGATTGAGAGGCAGTGTGATTAATAGTGGATTTCCCTCACTGAAGATTCATACATTTAATGAAAGGCTTCACTTATACTTCATTCTTTTTATCTTATTGCTTTCTATTCACGGAGACAGAAATCTAAACCAAAGTTTTGTTTGTTTTCTCTTTGCTTTGCCTGTACTCTGGCATCTTCCTTATCCCTCTCCCATTGGAACCAGGACTCTACTTCTAGAACCCTGGACTCTGATAGGTGAGTGTCTGTGTTAGTTTGCCTGGAACTAGGCCTCCATATCACTTCCCAGCTATTTCTAAACCACGCCAACCATGTGAACCCTACCCCCACATCTCTTCCAGCTTCCCTTTATATGCCGTCTTCCTCCATTAGAAAGTAAGCTGCTCGACAGCAGGGCATGTCTTTACTTGTCTTTGAATCCTCAGTGCTTAGAACAGAGCTTGGTTAATTGTAAATACATAATAAATGCTTATTAGATAGATTGACCAGCAGACAGTGAATTTCTTATCACTTGCCTTTCCAGGGAAGGTTTGGTGATCTTTGGTCAGAGGTGTGTTGAAGAAGGTATTGCTAGGCAGGTATGGGCTGAACTAGATGACCTTGGAAATCTCTTCCACCTCCAAGATTCTGATCCTCAAACTTGAGGTGAATGAGGCCTACCTCCTCTGTTCTTCTAGGATTCTTTTGAATTCTTTGAGATCCCTGCAGAATCACATCTTACAATTTTCTCCTAGTTGAAGAATCTTTCCTAATAAATTTCTTTTCTAATACTTAAATCATATTTCTGTTTCCTGTGAACCATCTCCAAGTTGTATAAATCCTTCTTGAGTTGTTAATCCCAGAACCAGCCACAGGAAAATGATACAGACCTGCCTAGTAATTCTGAGAAATATAATACAAAGGTTAATACAAATATAATACGATATATAGAGCTGCATCTTAGCCACCTTACACTACTATCAGTCTATACATCAATTGTGGCCTCTCTGTTTTCAGGATACGGTCTGAGATTAAAAACCAAAACAAAAGACAAACTAAAACTAAGTAAGCTAACAGATACAAAGTGAGGCAGGTAGTGCCTAGCTGATATTTCTAACTATATGGACAAAATCTGGGCAATGTTCAGGTCCATCTGGATCTATGAAAGTACATTAATCTTTCTTGATATGCAGCAAGGTGGTGCAGTAGACAGAACATAAAGCCTGGAGTCAGGAAGACCTGAATTAAAATCTGACTTTAGACAATAGCTGTGTGACCCTGGGTTAGTCACATAACTGCTATTTGCCTCAGTTTCCTCATATGTAAAATGGAGGAAAGAATTAGCACCTATCTCCCAGGGCTTTTGTGAGGATCAAATGAGATAATAATTGTAAAGCATATACTTAGCACAATGCCTAGCACATAGTAAGCACTACATTAATGTTAGTGATTAAAATCATCATTATTATTATTATTTGGTTAAAATAAAATCTTAGAGTCACCATTAGTGATGTAAATCTGGAGTAAGAACTGGGATGAGCTCTGACTAAATAGATCCACTATCTTTCAAGAACCGTACTTTGTTTAACACCCATAGTCTCACAGACTTGACTGAAATTGATCATTAATTAGCACTAAACCTGTAACTATGTACCTTTATATGAAAATAAGTTTATTAGGCTATCCTTAAGAAATTAAGTGATATCAATTATATGGTGATTCCTTTTGCTAATATAGATTGCGTCTCATTCATATCTTCTTATTCTATGCTATTTGTGTTTCAGTATATCCCTCATAGATGATTTGCTCAATACCTGAGATCTTTCCCAAAGTCTTTTAAAATTCCTTGTATACTAATGCAACACTTAGGCTGTCTCATTACTTCACTATCACCATGTGAGCAGCCTATTTCCTAGCCATCTTCATCATGTTGTCTACAAGCCAGCCATCATCCTCACCTTGCCTCTACCACAACCTTGGGCTTTGTTTCTTGGACCCTGGGCTCCAATAGGTGAGCCGCTGTTTTACCTTGCCTGGGAACAGGTCTCTACACCACATTCTAACCATCTTCTCATCATATTGCCTGGTGAGGAGAAGTGACATCTTCAAAGACTGACCATGGATGAAAGTGAGAATTGGAAAAGTCTAAAATGAGGACAGACTTTTCCAAAATCTTCAGAGCTTAAAGACATTGAGGAAAATTGCCAGAAACCAGATTTGTAACTTCTGTAGATGAGAGTTAGGAAGATTGGGAACAATTCCAGGACATGTTCCTCATTCAAAAATGCCTAGCAGACTTACCCACAAATTTGGGCAAGAATTTAGAGAAAAGTGCTAGTAACCAAAATGAATTGGGAATGATTTCAGTATGATGCTTCACAATCTGAGCAGTTGCCATGGTTGACCCTTTCCACGGCAACCTTGGGTTCTACTCCTGGGTCTCATGCTTCTACTAGGTGAACTGTTAACTTATGTTTCCTTGTTGTAGGTGAAATATTAGGGCCACTTTCCTGACATCTCCATACCATGTTGCTGTTGGAGTACTGCTCCCTGCCCATTTCAGCTCCCCTTTAGAATATAAACTCTTTGAGAATAGGAACTGTCTTGCTTATTTATATATGTATCCTCAGAATTTAGCATAGTGTTTGGCACATAGTAAGTGTTTAACTGATGCCTGCTCTATCTATCTGTCTTTTATAATATTTCCTGTTTGTCATCGTGCTGCTTTTGCATTAATGTTAAAAGAACCAATCCGGTCTCAGACATTTCAAACTTATTAGCTGTGTGACACTGGGCAAGTCAGTTAACCCCAATTGCCTTGCCTTTCCTCCTCCAAAAAACTAACCAGACATTTTTTTTAAATGTCCTTCCAAAAAAAATTCATGTTTTCTCTAGCATCATGGGCAGCTAGATGGTACGGTAGATAGAGTACCAGGCTTGGAGTAGGAAGACTCATCTTTGTGAAATGAAATTTAGCCTCAGGTACTTAGTAGCTGTGTGACCCTAGACAAGTTCCTTAACCCTGTTTGCCTCAGTTTTGTTGTCTGTAAAATGAATTGGAGAAGGAAATGGCAAACTGCTCCAACGTTTTTGCCAAGAAAACCCCAAACGGACTGATAAAGAACTGAACACAACGGAAACGACTTAACAACAAATAGCTTCATGTGGCTCATTACAGAAAAAGCTTAGCCATCCCAGCAAAATGGACTGGACTAATTTAGAGTTGCTTTCTGCGTTAGGGCTCTCTGAAAAGGGTAGAGAATTATCTTTCCAGAATGATTTATCAGATAGTAAATGAATAACCATGCTCAGAGGATATTCACATACATTCCTGAGCAGTGTTAGGAAAAATATAGCACTATCATTTTACTCAAAATGAACTGTTTGCCTCTGTGCGGACAACCAATAGTACCTACTTTTTCAGAAATCTGCCCAGAGCTACAGAGATAGGCCATCATATAAGAAACAAGGAGTAAGAAATCATTCTGTTGGAAGCTACTAAAGGGATATGAGCACAGTACAGGAGAAAGTACATTGAATTTGGAATCTGAGGAGCTAGATTGGAATTATAACTGCTACTTAATGCTTGTGTGACCTTCAACAAGCCACTTCTCTGGACTACAGTGTTCTCAATTGTAAAATAAGAGTGTTGGATGACATGACCTCTGAGGTTTCCTCCAGCTTTAAATCTGTGATCCTAGCTGGAAAGTTGGAGAAATGACTAAGTGAACTCTCTATATCCCTTCCAGCTAGTGATTCATTAGACAACCATTAAGAAGGGAATTTAACCATCTAATCTAACCTCTTCATTTTGTCAGTAAGAAATGTAAAGCCCAGGGGTTAAGTGATAGGGTCAAGTTGAAACACAACTATTCATTTATATGCCAAAGTTTAATAACTATTCAAATCTCTATGAATTCAAATCTCTTATAAATGGCTTTCTTCACAACAATCCTGGGAAGTAGCTTGTGCAAGTATTATTTAAAAGATCAGGAAGTTAAAGCTCAGGGAGGTCACTTATCTAATTAGTATTAGATTTGACCATTTTCTGAATCTTAATCTAGTATTCTTCCCATTATATAGCATTGCCTCCCATAATCCTTCCCAGCCTTAGCATTTACATGTAGGTAAAGAAGAGATAGGGCATTCTCCATGACTTTAAAATTATGAATGAAAATATTAGAAAACCAGACTGACCTCAGATGGAACACAGACCAGCAGTTAAAAGATGCCTGAAGTACACCTTTCCAAGCACAATGACAGAATAATCAGCCATGACTCTTTAGCTCATGGCTGATTAGCTGATAAACTTCAGGGTACACACATAACCCATTACATCAGAGTTTTACTAAGCAGTTTGACAGTCCCAACTGAAACTCACTTCTAGGCAGCAGAGTGAAGCAGATCAAGTGCTATTCTTGAGAATCAAGATGAGTTGGGTTTGAACCCCTATCAGCCACCATGATTCTGGTTAAGTCACTTAATAATGATAGTGAGCATATATAGTGCTTTAAGGTTTGCAAAGAACTTTAAGTCACATGATCCTCAGAACAACCCTGTGAAGTAGGTGCTATTTTTATTATTTTAGATGAGGAAGCTGAAGCTGAGAAAGCCTAAGCAATTTGTGAGGATCACCTAACTGTTTGAGGCAGGGTTTGAACTCAGGTCTTCCTGACTCCCAATCTAGCACTCTATCCACCATGTATTAACACTAGTCACCATAACCTCTCTAGACCGTTTCTTCATCTGTATAATAAGGGGGTTGGACTTGATGACTTCTAACGTCCCTTCCATTTAAAAATCTATGCTTGTGATGTTCCTGTGAATTTTTATAACTCATATCTAATCTGTCTGAGCTGCACATCCTTCACATGTGAATTAATATCAAAATAGGTCAAGAACCTGTGTTTTATTTGGGTGGCAACAATTGCCCTATAGGCTGTCTACAACACTTAGACTTAGCTGCCTGAGTTTCATCAAAATCAAGGCTGAATAAACTGGTTAGGGTCACAAAGCTCATTAAGTTCTGAGGTGGGGTTGAAACCTAGCTCTTCTTGCTATCATAGCTGGCATTCTATCTTCTTCTTTGGGTTGGTTCTTTCCCTCAACTACATGGGGAAAATAACATTTGTGTGTTCTACTTTTCCAGAGTCATTATGGAAAAATACATGGTAAAATGCAATAGAAATGTGACCTATAATCCCTGTTTAGTGGGAATGTCTTTAGCCATTTTCTGGTAACTCATGAAGAAAAGGCTGTCATAGAAACTTAGCCTTAATTTTTAAAAATCACATTTATGTAATGCATAAAGTTTGTAAAGCACTTTACAAATTTCCTCTCATTTTATCATCCCAGTCACCCTAGGAAATATAATTGGCTATCTCCATTTTACAAATCAGGAAACTTAGGCAGATAGGGGTGAAGTTATTTAGCCAGAGTCACACAGCTAGAATATATCTGAGGCTAGATTTCAACTCAAATCTTCCTGACTCTAGGTCCAGTGTTCCATCTATTGTAGATTACAGTAAAGTGAAAAAATACTTCAGAGGCCATCCAGCTCCATAATTTTATAAAAGTTGAAACAGAGGCCCAGGGAAACTGACTTGTCTAAAGTCACCCAGGCAGTTAGCATCAGAGGCATTGATTTGAACCCATATCCTCTGAATTTAGTTTTCCTACTGAAAAGTAGAGAGCCAGAAGTAATGCTTTTCTATGACCCACAGAGAAGAAAGCATCCCTAAACCCTGTTAGGAGCCTACAATAATAATACTTTGGAAAACATCTACTCCATTTCAGTTGGCTGCTCCATTGTGCTGCCAACACATACAACATTCAGGATACTGATAAAATTCATCTTTCACACCCATCACTGAGTACTGATATTTGGTAGACTCTCCAGTACTGTCAAGCAGAATATTCCCTTGAATAGATCAGAACCTGTTTTAGCCCTTAAAGGGTATTACACTGAAGATACTTTCCTCTGCCATGGAACAATTAGCTCTCTCCCCCTTACTACAAACCCAAGTAATCTCTTCCCTTGTCTTCCTGAACATAAAGGACTTTCTAAAAACTTTTCAGCAATAACTGTTTGGTTGAGCTTAAAATAAATAGTGAGTGCAGTTCTTTGCTCTCAGAAATAAAAAAGAAACAAAGAAAAAAATCATGAGTCAGTCCAGCCAATGATTTTCATGTTAAAAAAATAAAAGCTCAAGTTGGAGCCATGTGGTCTCAATAAAGCAGTAAAATATATTTTCTTTATCGTGCGCTTCATGTGCCTATAACCTTCCTTTTAAATCATCTTTAACCAGCCCCAAATCACTCTGACCGCAAATCATTTGGTGGCTTTGGTTTTTAGGCAGTGGAATGCGCCTGAGTAGACGGAAAGTCGCTACCAACAGCACTTTGAGGCAGGATCTCCTTCTCTATCCCTGTAACATAGACCCCAGTAAAAAATAACTTAAAGTTTTGGAGACAGCCCATGACATCATACTCAATCATTTAGGAAAAAACTGCAACGACTGCAGAATAAGACAATATGCCACAAACCACAGTGAGCAGATAAAGCCAAAGAACAGCTTTTTTTTTAAATGAAAAAAATACACTAATACCACAAGCAGCTGGCAGAAACCCATTTGATTGCATTTACAGAAACTAATTCTCTGGCCATCATTCCTCACCATATTTGGAGCAGACCAACAAATGGGAAGGTCATTGAAATCAAGCTTTTAAATGGGAAAGCCAGAGTAACTTGCAGCAAATGCCACTACATTTCTTACTGTGGGTTGCCATGAATTTTAGACCAGTTGCTATGTCACTTGATAGACTTTGAAAAGGATTTCCAAATGCACAAGACCTCAATAGCAATCTATCCTTAAAGTTATGGATGGAGAATGTCCAGTGTGTGAGAAATCAATTATTCAATCAGTGAATAATTTAAGAGACACCTAGCTTGTCCCAAGCATAAACAAAGGTCTCCAGCAGTACCATCTGTTGTCACATCACAGGACTCAGCTTTTATAGGCAAGTGCCAGTGGGTTTTTTTGTTTATTTCCCCTCCCCCAAGAGACATTCAAAGAGTTAAGAAAACAAACTTTAAAGGTTTAAACTGGTTGGATATACCTTTAGTCACCTTACAGAAACAAATGTATTGGAGAATAATGATTAAAACAGATGACAAAAACTCCAAGTGAAAGGCAAATAATATGATATTGCTGACAATATACGAAGTCTAGTTACAATAATTGCTAAACTGTGTATCTGGAGAGGTACTGAGGATGTGCCTAAAGAGTCCTATATACCCTTCTAATTTTAACTCTGAGAAGGTAGCTTTGCTGCCAGTTCTAACCTGTCATTTCAGCCAAGTGAAGGGAACTGTATTAATAGAAATATACAATTTCAGAACAACAGTAGCCAAAGAGAACACATCCAACTGGAATGAAGTCTAATAGTTTATCACTGTTTCTAGGAGAGAGCTATTGTGTAGACTGATCATCTATCTGGCCAGAATCTTTCTCATCAGATATTTATGGATAAGCTTTATTTTCAAATAGACATAGGGAAGGAAGAAGGTACAATCTACGGGGATATTTTTGCATTTACAGTCAGTATTAGAAGATAATTCAGAACTACTGGTTTATACAGTGACCTTTTTGTTTCTCTGTGGGTAATTGTGACTTGGGTTACACTTAAAACTGTAGATTCCCCATTAAATCATAAGCAGCAGGAACATATTAGGATTCCACTAAAAGTCTTTTGGGAGTGTTGGAAGGGTTGTAGTAACTTTATCTGTATTGTCTGGACAAGAATTCAACTTAAGCTAACAGTGTCTTGGAAGAGAATCTGTTCTGATTTGTTTAATTTGATTTCTTTAATAATGAAAAAGTTAAAAAATGAACCAAGTCTTCAGGAAACAATCCTCTTCTCCTCTTCCCCTCCTCCTCCCTACATGCTCTGTGCAAAATTAAAGACAGCTCCTTCAGCATCCTTAGTGCCAGGTACCTCATTTTGAGAGTCAAGCTGAATGTGGGAAAATATATTTCTAAAAACAATTCTAGATTTTTAGAAGGGGTTGGAGGAGAGCAACTTTAAAGGCCGTATCGATATTGACTAAAACAACAATATCAGGGTGTTTTTTTTTTAAAGAATAATGTGGTTTCTCAGTTTATGCTTTCCATGGTAGACGAGTCACCAGGAATGCATTTCTTTCTATTGTACTATGTGCACCACTTGTTCTCTGAGAGAGCACAGTCTACACAGGGACCCACTCCTGAGGGCTCCAGAGAAAAAAGGGGGCCGGCGGGAGGAGCAGAAAGGCAACAACAGCTTGTTCTTGAGACAAAGGGTTAGAAACAAGGGAAATCCACAAACAATCTTCCAGCTCCTAAATTTCCACAAGGACCAAACTTCCCACATTGCTCGCAATATCAAAAGTAGATGAGGGCATTTGTCCGCAATTTGGCATAGCTACCAACTTATTAAGTTCCATAGTAAAAAGTTAGCTGGCTTCCCCTCTGCAGTCAGCAGGCAAAATAGAGAAACCGATTTCTTTCAAACTCTCTCCTTTTCTTAAGACAAACCTACCAGCCTGCTTGAGGGAGGGGTAAAAAAAAGAGGTTTGGGAAGGGGAAAGAGGGGGTTAAGAAAGCCAGGGTGAGGAGAAAGGCAGTATGTACTCTCTCTCTCTCTCTCTC
>JAQQSW010010723.1:0-12925 GCA_028646575.1 Pseudocheirus occidentalis | reverse complement strand
TCGAATCTGGCTTAGGGAAGAAATGGCATAAACTCTAAAATGGGCATAATGCCACACAAAAGAGTAGGGGGCATGGGGATGAGAGGGGGGATGACGGAGGGGAGGGCAGGGTCTGGGGGAGGGATACTGGATGCTCACACTTCAATAAAGGGACAAGGACAGGGGAGAGAACAGAACAAGGGGGGAGGGATAGGAAGGAGGTACATATGATCACTGTCACAATATGTCTACTATGAAGATGTCCTGTATAATCACACCTACACAGCCTGTATTGAATTGGTTGTCCTTCCAGCAGGGGTGTGTCACAAGGGAGGAACTGTAAGAATCTAGAATATAAAGCTCTGCAATACCTGCAAATTGGAATCAAGATATACAGGGGCTGGGATAGGGAGACCCTCCCTCCTCTACCAGAAAGTTAGAGAGAATACCAGGGGAAGGTCTCCACAGTGGGACTGCTGTTTTGGGGGTGGGATGGGGTAGGGGAAAGATGGGGAGAAATTTTGTAACTCAAAAATTTCATGAAAATGAACCATGTAAACAAGAAAACAAATAAAATTTATTACATTATTTAAAGAAATAGAAAAAAATTGAAATTATTTAGCCTGTCATTCAAGTCTTCCAAACTTGGATGACAATTTACTATTTTTCTACTGATTCTCCAAGTCAGTGGGTTCCTCACTTTGCCATTCTTTCCCATCTCTGAATCTTTACTCATATCATTTCTCCCAGCTTTAATGTCCTTCACTTGCTCATTTCCACCTTTCCAAATCCTACCCACCTCTTAATATTTAACTCAAAGTTTAACCCCTCAGTAAGGCTTCCCTTAAAATCCCTCTTCTAAGTCACTATAGCACTTTAAAAATATTTTTATTTCATCAAATATTACACAACTATATGAAAAATATTAAACAATATATATGTTTTTTAAATTTTAATGTTAATTCTCTCCCTCCTTCCTACTTCTTTCTTTTTCTTGAGAAGGTAAGCATTTTGATACTGATTTTACATGTGAAGTCATGAAAATATACTTCCATACTAGCCATTTTGCAAAAGAAACACAAATAAAATAAAATAAAAATAAAGTTTTTAAAAGTATACTTCCATTTGCATTTAGGTTCACTAGTTTTCTCTATGGAGTTGGATATTTTAGATCATGTACCCTTTCTAACTGTCTCAAATCATTGTCTTGATCAGAGTAGCTAAGACTTACACAGTTGATCATCTTTATAAAATTGCTACTACAATGTTCTCCTGGTTATGTTCCCTTCATTTGGTGTCAGTTCATAAACACCTTCCCAGGTTTTTCTGAAAAAAAATTCTGCTTGTTATTTCTTATAGCACTATAGTATTCCATCCCCATCATATAACATGATTTGTTTAGCCATTCCCCAATTAATAGACATCCCCTCAATTTCCAATTCTTTGCCACCACAAAAAGAGACACTATAAATATTTGTGTACAAACAGACCTTTCCTCTTTTCTTTGATCTCTTTATGATACGGACCTAATAGCAGAATTACTAGGTCAAAGGGTCACAGTTTTATAACCGTTTGGCCATACTTCCAAATTGTTCTCCACAGTTGTTGGACCTGTTCACAACTCCACTGACAGTGCATTAGTGTCTCAATCTTTTCACATCCCTTCCAGAATTTTACTTTTCTTTTTCTGCCATGTTAACCTATCTGACAGGTGTGATATGGTATCTCAGAATTGTTTTAATTTGTATTTCTCCAATCAATAATGATTTAGAATATTTTTTCACACCATAGCCCATTTTACCTGTCTAATGGTTCTAGGTATAGCATTAGAAATATTTGCACGTATCCCTTATCACTAAAGTTGTTGGCCAGGGTCATGTCTTCCTCATGGATATATCCTTCATAGGGTCTAACCTTGAAAAAAATCAGGGACTCAGTAACTTCTGTTTAGTCAATGACTAAGTGGAACTGACAGAATCCAAACCTGTCAGGTCTTTAGGACATGCAAGAAGCTTATATTTTCACTCTTTTGAACAGTGAGAGACCTTTTTAAAAGCTGCATTCTTGTTAAGTCAACTTTAATTCGAACTGTTTCAATTCTTATTTTAAGCACTTGCAGCTGTGATGACACATTTTTATAAACCTTAAAATCATTCAGAATCAGGAAATGAAAGTAAGGTGTATCCAACTGGACTCTGAAAGTAACATTCTCTTTCCCTATAGAATCTCAGGTGCTAAGAAAAATAACATACAGAGAATATGTGTACCTAATTATTTTTCTTTCTTGAGAGGCATGAATCCTACAATACTAGGGTATGGTGATAACCTCAGTCAGAACTGCTCGATTTGAATGATTTCTTCCTTAGGACTACAGAATCTTAGAGTGGAGTCTGATCAGGAAAAAAATAAGGATTTGGTTTTTGGGGGAGACCAGAAAGACCAAAAAAGGGATATACCTGCTGCTTGGGGTAGAAGATAAAAAAGAAGGCAGAACTACTCATTTCTAGTTTTGTTTCAATTTTTGTGTATGTTAGCCAAGGCAAAACTCTACCTAGCATAAGGTTTTGAATAAAGTAAGAGTTGGGCCCTTATTCAATTGCAAACTATACCACTGACTACCAAAAGAATTGGTATATGTGGCAACAGATCTACTTGTAATCTCTGAAAAATCTTAAAAGACAGAACTAGGAAAGGATAACTTTCCTGATCTATAGAAAAATGACAATGGAATCGACAAACTCTAAGCCAATGACCTTGACTGATTCCTCACAAAATTCTTTAACTCATTGAAGGGAAGGATAAGTACAGACATATATTTACTGATCATGTACCTTCCTTTCATGATTGTTCTTTGGATAGCTACTTAAGAGATTTTCTAGTAGGTTAAATGGTGATGATACCTGATATTTATGCAGTATTTTATTGTTATAATGTATTTTATATATGTTGAAATAGTGATAAGAATAATAACAAGCACTGAACAGCAATTTAAGGTTTGTGAAATGCCTTGCATAGATTTTCTCATTTGAGCCTGAGGTGAGTAATAATACAGGAATAATCACAGAGAAGGGAAAAGAAGCACAGAGAGTTTATGTGACTTCCCACATACTTGGGAAAAAAAACAATTTTCAGAAATAGGATTTAAATCCACTCATTTATTAAGAATAAGGATTAGAATATTTGGTCAGTCTATCAGTGTTCCCCAGTAAAATTCTATGTGAAAGTTTCATTATGTCACATAATTCTCAACTCTGGGTTCTCAAAGGATATTCCTCTCTGTCTGTCTGTATGTGAGTGTTGTGTGTGTGTGTGTGTGTGTGTATGTGTGTTTCTTCTAGGGAGATAAAATTAGGAGAAATAAAAGGAGAGAAAAAAAGATGGGCAGGAAGATGAAAAATGGAGCTAAAGAGCAGAAGAAAATTGGAAAGTGCCTAGGTAGAGGAAAAACAATGGAACCGTTTAACTGGGCAGGGAGGAAATAGAAAATTGAGAGGAGACAATGAGCTACAGTTAATGTTATGCCATTTGTCTCAGGAAAGTAAAATAATGTTGAAAATCAGACTATACCTGAAGACTTTTCATTTTTTTCCATAGGATTTTGTTCATGGAGGTGAGAAGAGAGCAAGGATAACTGGTAAAGGGTGATTGCAAATTCAAAAGCAAATAACCTTTTAAAAACATTTTGTCCAATGCAAATTCTAGGCTGTCACTTTTATATAACACATAACCAATATTATATAACTAAAATGTCAGTTTATTCTGGTGCAGTACAAAGCTTCTAGTTTCCTAGGAAAACAAAATAGTTCACATGAGAGCTTTCTGAGTACAAAAGAGAGGAGCAGCAGGAAGACAAACATTTCTTATCCAGCCAAGGACTACAAAAGTCCTGGAATTACCACCATGAGAATGTCTTCTGTGTTAAAGTGACCCTTCACAATGTCCTATCCTCTGTAGTACACTAAACTATTTTCTCTCCTCTAATGATATAACCCAGATTGTCCCTTCACTATGCTGAAGATATCTCAGACAGTTTTGGCCATATTCACTTCCTTGTGGGACACTCTAATATTCTAATAGGGTTAGTGCCAGGACATGAATTAGGGTTAAGGTTAGTGCCAGGGAAAATTAGGTGTCCCAAAAGTCTTAGAGCACATTCATGCCTTAATAGCTGAAAATTGCATCAAGACATTTGGAACATTCTATATAGTATGCCAATATATCTATTTCCCCCATATAAGTTCAGTAGTCTATCTCTATGAGCAAATGTCAAATTTTCCATGCTATTGATCATATTTTTTTTGATGACTGGGACAGTCAAATAATTAAACACCTGGGTGATCATCCTTCAAGTAATGAATTCTTTCAAACCTAGTTAGGCTACTTCTCAGATAACAGAAACATGCAGGGTCATAAGGCCTGTATTTGAAAACCTTCCAATTAAAAAAAAAGATTTGTCATACCTACGCCACGGTGTGTGTGTGTGTGTGTGTGTGTGTGTGTGTATGTGTGTGTGTATGTGTGTATGTGTGTGTGTGTGCGCATGCGTGTGAATTCCCATTTTTTCTGTAGAGATAAAATTAGGAGAAATAAAAGGAAAGAAAAAGGTGGTTAGCTATGCCTTTAAGAGACTAAATTTACCACAACACCATAAAGTGTCATGGCAGACAGTCTACTATAATAACAATAAATTCCTAAATAGTAAATTCATTTTATCTGTCAAAAGGTGACATGAAATGGTTAATCAGAAGGTATTCAGAAATGTAAATGACGAGAGGAGAAATCTTGGCATAGTACAAAGCAAGCCAGATTTGGAATCACAAGAGATCTGAGTTTGAATGGTGCCTCTGATGTTTACAAGGTATGTGACCATTAGTAAATCACCTAAAGTCTTTGAACCTCCATTTCCCTCACTTTTAAAGTATATTATTGTGGTCAAATTATAGCTATTTTCTGGTAGTCAACTTGCTTGAGGATTATTGTCATTCAAGAGGTCCTCAGAGAGACATTTCTTGCTGGACCCACCCTCAAAATGTTTATAAGTTGGTAGGATAGCATGCAACTGGTCTTGTCTTCAAGGACCCAAGTCAAACGTATACTAAGATGAGACATTATAATGAGATTTTAGCATTTTGAGTAACTGAAAAATGGGGAATCTGATTTCCTCATGAATTTAAACACAAGGGAGGAAAAAGTGAAAATAAAGAGAAAATAAGACATGATACATTCAAGTTAAAATGGTGACCAAAAATACATTTTAAATTTTTTAAATAGATTTTATTTTTCTGATGAACAAGCATCTATTTTACTTCTCCTCTGCCCCACAAAAGGAGTAAAATACCTTTTAACAAAATATGCATAATCAAGCAAATGCATTTCCACATTGACTTTGTACAAACATGTATATCTTATTGTACATTTTGAGTCTTCTACTATATCACTTTCAGAAAATGGGTAATATTCTTTATCCCTGGAAATCTGGAATCATGTTTGGTCTTTGCATTGATCAAAATTCTTAAGTCTTGGTATGTTTATTTTTACAATGTTGCTGTTCTTGTAAGATCATGTAGCAATATCTTATGAAACTTACGTTGAGCAGAAAATTAGGATTATGGCATTACTTTCTTAATGTGTTTAATTCATATCCCCCATCACACAGTTTTTATTTGAGAGCAAAAAATTAGACTCTTTTCCTGAACTCAATTCTCTACTATGGTTTTAGGAGATACAACTTATTTTCCAAAGAGAAAATCCGTTCAATTTGGACATTTTAAAAGTCATTATATGAGTACAGTGTAGACAATGGGGAAGATATTGAGTAAGATATCATTTCTACCCCCTTGGAATTGACAGTTGAAGAGTGGTACATAACCTCTACATAAACAATTGGAATATAAGACAAATTAGGAGAAGTTAAGATGTGGTATACTAAACGAAGTCCAAGTAAGAAATATTATTACTGATTTAATAATAAATGGAAGTGGAATAAAAGGTTTTCTGATGGAGTTGGCCTTTGAATTGGACTTTAAAGGACAGATAGTAATTCAAGAAAGGAGAATGTTCCCAGCTATTTGAATGCAAAGGCCAATAGTGTGTTTGGAGATATTACCGAGTCCCAGGGGGAAAGAACTCATCCTTCTGAGTATGTTGTAGACATTACTACCGAAGTACAGATAGACAGATCATTCTGTTCTATCATGAGGCAGATAAGATATTCCATTAGCCTTGGAGAAAATGTGAAGTTGGTTCATTGTCCTTGATATTTGTGGTGGGAGAAATATCTACCTACATCTCCTGTCATGTAGGCTAGGCAAGATTTTTTTCCTAAATGGAAAGGAAATGCCACTGAGACTTGATTGGTCCAGGAAGCAAAGGTTTGAGCCACTGATGAGGTTCCCCAGGTCCCAGAGGGTGTAAGAGACCAGTCCATGAGTGGGGAGTTGCCTTCAGACTTAGTGATGTTCCTCTGCCATGAAAGACCCTACAGCCATCTAACCCAGCACATCCTGCAGACAAGCTCAATTTCTCTAGGGAGATGAGGAGTCATTTCTACTTGAAACAGTGCTGAATCTCATGGTGAATTTCAAGAAACCTCCTTTCTCTAACTGTTGTAGGTCTACAAGTATCTCATTTCATTATAATCTCAAACCTGAGCTACTACTCTGGCCTAATCAGGCCTTAAAGGCAGACTCTACTGCCTTTAAACATACCTTTCTATGTTCCACTTCTTTCCCTAAACACACACATGTACACTAGACTGTAATTGCCTAATGAACTTAGTTCTACTTGAGTCCTCTCACTGGTTCTTGCTTGGTTTGGAAAACATTATCAAAATTATTTTTAAAATTAATAATTGTAGATAGTCTAAAATGTTGTGATTCTTAGCTCCTTCTACTTCCCTTCACCCACCAGGTCATCTATTACTAAAGGGAATGAAAAGGGATTATGTAGCACTGAAGTAAATTTCATATTTTTCTTTGTTCCATGGATTTATATGGTAAACAATTAATGTAGTGGTCACTCCAATGGTGATGAGCTGCCCAGTATTGCAGAAGAGTATCTTTTTAATTGCAGTACTCATTCAGTGGTGCTCTTTGACTAATAATTATAAGATAGCACAATTTACCTAGAATCAGTTATACAGGTAACCCAAAATACAATGGAAAGACATTTGATGGTTGTTAAGTAGATGGCCATATATTACTAATGATGATGTGTACAAGAAGATCTTTGTTTTCAGAACAAAGATCTGAAAGAATATGTAGGAAAAAAGAGACCATCTAACCACATATTGAAAACAAGTTACAGGAGATGGACAGTCAGTGTTAAACTGATGGTATTGGTGAAATATTAAAATACCTCAAGAAAATCCTTCTACACAGTACACTGTGTAGATCTTCCATAGTGCATTTATGGAAGTAAATGGACGAAAATATCACATGAAAACAATCCATCCAGAGCCTATTAGCTACGTTAGTGGAGGGAGTATCCCCACAATGATGAGATTTCATTGATTCTCAGTAAGAATGATCCTAATATCAATTCATTTTTCTTGCACTTTTCTTGGCATTTTAGATTTTATATCTCTTTGTCCAGAGCCATATTTATCATTCCCATCTTCATTAATTTTTTTCTGCTTCATGTCCTATTTTTTAAGGTAAGGATTCTTAAAGTGGGGCCCATGTATTTGGATAGAAAAAATTCACATCTTTATTTTCACATATTTTTAAAACATTGTCTTTCCTTCAATTATGTAGTCAACAAATTATTCAGAGAATATGGCAATACGATTCACCTTTATTCTGTAAAATGGATAACACATAAAAAAATTAAGTGCTACTCTTTCAAGGGATGTTCTTAACCTCCTGATTAGGTCATAAATGTGTTCAAATATTTTGATCTGAATGAATAAAGGTTTTGCACATGTGATTATGGAATTATGTTGATAATCAGATGGCAGGAAAGACTATTTAGCTGTTTTCCAAAATAAGAAAAGTTGATCCTCCAAGTCATGATGTAGTGACCTTTTGGCCAATCCTTGACAAAATTCTCAAAAGATGATTAAACAAATCATTTGTTTTTATTATCTGTAGCATGCCTCAATTCACTAAGAGTAACACAAGAATGATCACTTGACAGATTCTTTCACCTGGTATCCTAATAGAAATGAAGATGGTATAATAGTTTATCTTAGGGTTATTCACAAGGGTTTATGAGATCATGAACAAGAATTATCAATGATGGTATCTTAGAAGATGGAATTTTTACATCATGTTGGAGTTTACTTTCCTCATCCCTGTAATTAATTTTTTCTAATCTTTTAATATATTCTCTATACTGTTTAAGATTTTATTAGAAGAAAAAAGGCATTTAACTTGGAAATTTACATGGAATAGACAATTTTGGGTTTTTCTAGTGTGATTCTTTTTCAATTGTTTTACAAGACTCATTTTGAAGGTTATTTAGGAACTTTGGAGTAAGTTTTCACAAATTCCTTCTACCTTTCCATTCACCACATTTGTAACTTATCATCTACATAACAGAGTACCTGTCTTCTGATTTTGCCCATAGGACATGAACATGAATAATGCAAATGAACAAAAACTGTGTGTCTTTTGACAAGTACAACAAAACAGAAAAATTGCTTTTTTCATCATATGTTCTTCCCTTACAATCAAGTAAGTAGAAAATATTACATTTGCAAAAAATGTTGTTAGTAAAAAGATTTCCTGAAATTTTGGTAATATCCCAACATAATCAAGGAGCATTTTGTTTGAAAATTGTCCCTAAACAGCAGGATTTAAAATAGGTAGGTAATCAGAAGCACTGAGGGGGCACCACTGGGGAGAGGTTGTTATCAATCTCACCTTACTTCTCTTTTCCCACATGGAAGCTCTATTAAAATTAGTGCCTTGTGAAGTAGGGTTCATAAATACTCTAGGGCTCTTTAAATAGAATCTATGAACTTTAAATAGAATCTATGTATAACTGGTTTTCTTTATGATTCTATGTTTTTATTTTATGCATTTAAAATATTATTCTGAGAAGGGGTCTATAGGTTTCACCAGACTACCAAAGGGATCTGTAACATAAAAAAGGCTAATAATCCTTGATTCACATCATAGAAAACTAAGACCAGAAGCAAATGCTATAGATTGAGTATCCAGGTAAAATGATATTTGTCTTATCATTGATACAATGGTTTTCCTCCCTTTATCCCTCTCTCTTTTTTATTTGAAAGGGGATTTGTGACCTTACATAATGTACCTAGGCTTCAGGTTTTCTTTATTGGGAAGTTTGTTCTGAGCCCATTTGTCAACTCTGAGCATTGGCTGTCTCCTATGTCTGAAACACTTCCCCTCCTTATCTTGACCTCTTTTCTATTTTCTTCAAGTCTTGGAGAAAGGCTTATCTTTTGCAAGAAGTGTTCATAATCTTATTACCTTCCATGTGAGGGAATTTCCCTCCAAATTATCTTGTATATGTCTTATTTATTTGTCTTTGTATGTTATTTCCATCTCCCTGATTAGAATGTGAGCCCCTTGAAAGCAAATTCTTTTTGCCCTCTTCTTTGTATGCTTTGTGGTTGACACAGTGACTGGCACAGATTAGGCATGTAATAAATGTTATTTATTAGTATTTATGGCTGACTGCATCCACCTGAACTTCAAATTTACATACGAAGGTAATTGAAAAATAACTCTCTTTTAAAAAGCAGTTGGTATTATTAACTATCACATTTGAGTACCTGAGACATAGTGTGTAGAGTGTGATATAAAAGAGTGGAGCCAGTGGTTCAAGTTGAGCATCTGGCAAATACTGGCTGTGCTTCAATGGAAAAAAGAGATGGAACCTGGATGTGTTATTTCTTTCCTATTGACACCTTTTGCATGAAGAAACCCCCCCTACTAATGAAAGTCTTCATATTTTCTTCAATTTATCATCTTATGGAATGGCCTAGAGCAGTGGTTTATACAGTCACAGAATCAATATGAGAAAAGTTTACAATATTTCCAATAAGACTATCTTGTATTTCCAGTATGGCATATTTCCAATATACCAAGTTGCTTCTCACTATCATGAGCAAGTCACATGGAAAATTCCAGTTTCTAGTTTAGTATATTTCCAATATATTAAGCTCATTGTCATTGGCAAATCACTTAACCTCTCATTACCTTAGGCAATTGTCTAAGACTAAAAATCACAAACAAGTTGTCAATGTGCTTTGGCAGAGGGAATTTCTCCACATTGATGAAAGCACAGGTATAAGGCTCTCTTACACTTCCTTCCAAAATTAAGGGTCTACTATGTCCAGGCTCTCAGTCCGTTAATCCATTCTACTTATTGGCTAGTTACTTTCCAAAAACACTTCTAACTCTAATACCTAGACTTTTTCAATGATAATTATAGGCCCCTAAGCAAAAAAGAATAATAAAAATGACCAAATTCTTTTTTTTTCTGCTTTTTTTTGGAGGGCAGTTGGGGTTAAGTGACTTGCCCAAGGTCACAGAGCTAGCTTTTTTGTGTGTGTGTGTGTTAAGTGTCTGAGGCCGGATTTGAACTCAGCTACTCCTGACTCCAGGGCCAGTGCTCTACTCACTGTGCCACCTAGCCACCCCAAAATGACCAAATTCTTTAGCCTGTCATTCTGTGCTCTCCATAGTATGGACCCTCAAACCTTTTCATTTTACTTCCCCTTTCACATATTCCCTTACACCAATTCTCACTTTTCCTGTCTTTATGCCCACAATGCCTTCAACTTGGCCTATCCAAATTATATCTCTATATTAAAACCAGATCAAGTTTTCCTTCTCCATGGAGGCTGTCTTCTGAGATCATGGTAGTATGAATACTAATTACTTGGAAATTAATGGCTTACTGAGTAGTTGAAATCTATATGCAATTTTAGGGTTTCCTAAAAACTTTGCATACATTTTTCAGTTCACAATACTTAACTCTTGCTCATAGATGCTGAATTACTCTTGGAAAAGGGATTTGAATACAGATCTTTCTGATTTTAAATCCAGCAAAGAATATACCATGACATACAGTCTTTCTACTTGTATGGCGACTGTTCTACTGATGTCTTGTCCCTTTACTTAACTCTTTGTTTATTTACCCTACATCTCTCCAACTAGATTATAAGCTCTTTGAGAATGAGCACTATATTTTGTACCCCCTTCTTTTCCCACAGAATCTTACACATAATAGGTCCCCAATATATCTTTATTCATTTCATAATGTACATTACTTTTGAAATAGCTCTTATTGCAGCTATTTGAAATAGCTATTCACTACTCTAATTCAATGTATTGCCACTATTATTTTTCTTATATTTCTAGAGGAGGAATCAGATTTCATATAAAGGCATAGCAATTGCTTAGTCTGAAGAAAGAGGAGTAGGTGTTGAAGGGAACTATTTGTTTGGCATCATTCATTTATCTAGACTTGGAAGGGTTGTAGATGTCTTCTAGACCAAGATCCTGATTTTATAGATGAGAAAACTGAAGACCAGAGAGATTTAAGGTAAAAAGAAATAGTAACAATTAGAGATGTGATTTTCTTTTTGATTTTTGGAGGGGGAAAGGCAGGGCAATTGGAGTTATGTGACTTGCCCAAGGACACAAGGCTTGCAAGTGTTAAGCGTCTGAGGCTGGATATGAACTCAGGTCCTCCCTACTCCAGGGTCAGTGCTCTATTCATTGCACCACCTAGCTGCCCCCAGAGATGGGATTTGAACTTTGGTCCTCTGATTCCCAAGCCACTGATCTTTTCATTCTACTAATATGCTTCTTTTTATTGGCTTGTATGTAATTGACTAGTAGATGCCAGTCTTAATAAATATGCCTATCACATTGCCCATAATGACTTATAAACCCTCTTCATTCTTCTTGAATTAAATCCATCCCCCTGAAATTCCTCTTCTTAACAAATTCCTCCTACTGTAATGGAAAGATTGCATTTATCCCATTTAAGATTCCTTGACTTCCAACTTGTTTCTTCCATATGTTAAAATTTCTATGCATTTTCTCCCAATCCCTTCTTCTGTTAGTCTGATGAGGGGGCGTTTCAGCCTCTTACTAAAGCAAATTCTTCAATGTCTTCTTTTGATCCTATTTTCTTTCATCTTCTTTAGGGCATTGACTATCCCTCACTTTCATCTTCTGTCTTGATCTCTTTCCCCTGATGCCTAAAAATATTCTTCAGATCCTTTCCCTATCCCTGTCACTCACCTCATCCATGCTTGGAAAACAAATTTGTTTCTAAATTCTGCCTGAATCCTAAATTTCATTCATGTTTACCTTTTTCCTTTCAATTTCCACTATTATAATCTTAATTCAGAACTACATTGTTCCTCACCTAAGTTATTAGTAACAATTCACTTTAATAAAGTGCCTCAAGGTTTGAGAAGCTCTTTACTTATATTACTGGATCCTTATACCACTCCTGTGAGCTAGATGCTATTATGTCTCCATTTTTTCCAGTGAGGAAACTGAGATTCAATGTGATGTGACTAGGATCACATAGCTACTATCTGAACAGGGATTTGATGCCAGGTCTTCCTGATTTCAATTCCATTGTTTTATGCATTTTGCCAAACTCTTATAATGACCTTTTGATTGGTATTCTTGCCACTAATTTTGCTGTTATCCAATTGATCCTTCATGTAATTTCATTGGTGATCTTCTGAATGAAAATATCTTATTGTTAAAAATTATCTAATCACCCTTTGACCCAGTAATACCACTTTTGGGCTTGTATCCCAAAGAGATCACAGAAGTGGGAAAGGGTCCCATATGTACAAAAGTATTTATTGCAGCTCTCTTTGTGGTGGCAAAAAACTGGAAATTTAAGGGATGCCCATCAATTGGGGAATGGCTGAACAAGTTATGGTATATGAATGTGATGGAATATTATTATGCTGTAAGAAATGGGAAGGAGATGGACT
>JAQQSW010010722.1:0-12925 GCA_028646575.1 Pseudocheirus occidentalis | reverse complement strand
AAACAAACAAACAAAAAACAACTCCAAACAAACAGAGCCGTGGTGAATAAAACAGTTCAGCCTTTCAAGGGAAAATGAACTCTTAAAGTTCTATTTTTTTCCTGACTATAAGTCCTTTAAAATAGTGAAACTTACTAAGTGATTTGGATTTATGGTGCTAAGTCATCCCGAGTCTGGATAATAAAAGAGAACAAGCCTTGTTTTCAGACAGAAGACTTAGATTTAAGTCAGTCTGCTTTTTGTTGTATGATCTTAAGGAACTCACTTTTTCATCCAAAGCCTGCATCTTCATATGTCTGGTTTTTTTCCAGTCTTTTCTTTTTCAGCGCCTGACTCTTTGTAATCCCATTTGGAGTTTTCTTGGCAAAGATCCCAAAGTGGTTTTCTATTTCCTTTTACAACTCGTTTTTCAGGTGAGGAAACTGAGGCAAAGAGTAAAATGACTTGTTCATGGTCAGAGAACTAGTAAGTCTCTGAGGCCAGATTTGAATTGAGGAAGAAAAGCCTTCCTGACTCCAGGCCCAGCCCTCTATTCGCAATGCCACATATCCGCCCTATCTCTGTATGGAGTCATGACAATGAATAAGATAGGCTGAAGCTGAAAGTAAATATGAAGTTTAATGGGATAAATGAAAAGACCTATGTTCAGATTTTAAATAATACTAATGGTAATCAACTACAGCATTCCAGGCTAGGGTAGATCTGATTAGAATGTGAGTGAGAACAAAAGATCCAGGGATATTATTGGACAATAGCCACATTAGTCAAGAGTATAAAGTAGTCCCCAATAAAGCTAATGTAAATTTGTTGCTGTTCAGTTGTTTCACTCACGTCTGACTCTTTATGACCTCATTTGTTTTTGTTTTGTTTTGTTTCTTGGCAAAGATACTGGAGTGGTTTGCCATTTCCTGCTCCAGCTCATTTACTGATGAGGAAACAGAAGCAAACAGGGTTAAGTGACCTGCTCAGGACCACACAGCTAAATGACTGAGATCAAATCTGAATGCAGGAAGATGAGTCTTCTGGACTCCAGACCTGGAACTCTACCTACTATGCCACTTAGCGATCAATGGCAATTAAGGTCGTAATTTAGAGAGGTATCGTGAATATCTCACTCTGTCTTTGTCCTCATTAAGCCACGTCTGCAAAGTTCTATTTGGTTCTGGATAGTGAATTTTAGGAAGATGATAATATTCTATCAGCAAGGAAAGACCTGCTGGCTTTTTAAAGTGGGAATTTAAATTGAGCCTTAAAGGAAGTTAGGCAGAGTGAGAAGGAAACACATTCCAGGCCCAGAGAGCAGAGAGGAGCCAGAGATAAGACTTAGGGCTGAGAGATAAAAGCTTGTGATCTTAGTGTATGTCCAAGGAGCAGCAAGAAGGGAGCCAGATGCTGGGTCATGGAGTGGATGGAAAAGAGCAAAGTATAAGAAGATTGGAAAGAAAGAAAAGGGCCAGGTTAAGGAGGGCTTTAGATGCTAAACAGAGGATCCTGGAGATAATAGGGGTTCCTAGCTAAGAAGGTAACCAGCATTGTGCAGGGTCTAGAGCTTATGGCATCTAAAGACCAAATGAAGGGGCTGAGGATGTTTAACTGGAAAAAAGAAGAGACAAATTAGTATTTAATTTGACAACCTATCATACAGAAGGGGGATTAGATTTTTTGTTGATGGATTTCAAAGCAGAGAACTAGGAGTAATATTTGGACATTGCAGAGATACATATACAGATGGAAAGAAAGACCTCAACAATTAGAGTAAGCTGGAGTTCATGGAACCCCCCACCCCCCATGAAGGAATCTGTGGATAGATTTCATGGGGTCTAGAAGCTTAGATGGGACAAAAAAATTCATTAAGTTCTAATAGAAATTTAGCATTTCCTTCAATTGTTAAAAACAAACAAACAAACAAACAACATTATTCTGATAAAGGGAAAATAGGCTTCACCACAATAACCTAAATTGGAATAATCTGAAAAACTGAATTGTTTCCCTCTAGGGGTGGTGAGTACCATCTTATTAAAGGCCTTTAAGCAAAAACTGAGTAACCTTTTGTTGGATATATTGAAGACAAAAGCCTAGTTCAGGAACGGATGGACTCTTAGGTCCCTACTGACTTTGAGATTCTGTGAATTATGTAAAGTATTATATAAATGTAAAGTATTAGTAATCATGATTAGAATGCTGATGAAATGTGTCAGACAACTGGTTCTCCTGTATGACTTGTAGAACTGAGTCTCACAAAGTTATTTTAGTGTCATGAGAATTTTAAAATATAATTTAATATTTTATGCAATTATAATATGCTATCAGAAAAACTGCCATGTTTGTTTAATCACATAGTGACTGCAGCTATGATACAGTTTAATAATTACTTAATATATATTGAGAAATTGCATTGTGCTTTATATAATAATGACAATCTTTTTGGCATTATCCTCTTTCACTTTTCTTGAGAATTTCAGGAATTAATTTTAATCTCTAGGATCAAAATCTGGGTCTGATAGTCACTGAAAAGAACTGTAAAGACCTTTGTTGGCAGAAGGTTTACAGATCAGATGAAAGCAAATATTACAATAGTTTTGTTGAGTGCATTTAGCTTTCTAAATTCATTGCTTTTGAAGGATGCTACTAACTCCAAAGCTTTGAAGCATAAATAAATTTTTTTAAACGGAGGCCCTTTTCTCTTAAAGTGACGGCAAAACACATGATCACACTGAAGGTCATAGGAATCATCAATGTAGAGCTGGAGTGGACTTTATTTTTATTTTTTTTTAATTTTATTTTATTTTTGCTTTTTTTTTTGAGGGGGAGGGCAAGGCATTTAGGGTTAAGTGACTTGCCCAAGGTCACACAGCTAGTAAGTGTGTCAAGTGTCTGAGGCTGGATTTGAACTTAGGTCCTCCTGACTCCAGGGCCAGTGCTGTATTGGCTGCACCACCTCGCTGCCCTGGAGTGGACTTTAAAAGTTAAGTCCAATCCTCTCATTTCATAGGTAAGAGAATTGAGGCACAGAAGAAGAAGGTTAAGTGAGTTGGCCAAAATTGCATAGGTAGTAAGAGGCAGATATAAGAGCTGAATTATGATTTTATGATTTCAGAATCAGTACTTTTTCTATCACACAAATTACAACTGTGTTTAAAAAAATTAAACTGACATAAAAAGATGATACGAATACCAAAACCTTCTTAGTAAACAAAACATGAGCACAATAAATACAGTGCTGGTGAGTCTTACTTAAAAATAACATATACTGAGGATTCGTACCTTCCATCAGATTGCCTCTTATAGTCATACATAAGTAAAATACAGTTTTTAAGATTATGTATTTTATGAACGGAAAAAGAAACATATTGTGTTGTCTTTTTCATTTTTTAATTCAAAATATCACATAATTAGAATCATGTTATTCTCTTTATTAGGCTATACAAATGTTTTGCTTCACATTTTGAGAAATCATAGAAATTTCAATGACTTAGGAATATAAAGTTGAAAAATGTGGTGTAAATGATGGCGATGATGGTGGTAGTGATATCCCTCTTGAAGCAATTATTATGACTTAGTTGGAAAGAGAAAAGCAATCTGGGAATCACTCATTTTATCAATAAATAAAAAGATAAATGAAGAGGGTTAAAAAAAGGGGGGGGTACAGTTTCCATTCCTGTTTCTTACTTCTTTTGGCAAATGGTTAAGGTCTTTTATAAGTCGTTTTGCTGAGAATTGAGTCTTGTTAAAAAAAAATACTCCTCCAGAGTGAAATGAAGCCAAGACAGGTTTCCTAAATACTTTTTGATAAGGGTGATTTCTCATGAAATTTATCTTCCATTTGTCCTATATGTGTTTATGTATGTGTATGTGCATACATATATACTTTATACAGATGTACACTATACACACACACATATATAAATATGCATTTATATATAGCAAATACAATTATTTGCATATTTACTCTCCCATTTGAATGGGAGCTCCATAAGGACAGGCACTATGTTTTTTGTCCTTCTTTGGATGCTCAGTGCTTAGCAAAGTGCCTGGTACATAGAAAGTACTTAAATGTGTATGGCATCAATACTGTAAATGCCATATATTTTGATACCAAAGTCTCAAGTTTGGATCCTTGAATTTCCAAAGAACAAGTATTAATTATATTTTAATGTTATTTGGTCTGTTTCATGATATATATGTATGTGTGTATACATATTTGTATGTATATATCTGAACATAGTTATAGAAACAGAAATCAATGTATATAAATATACTAGTCAAATCTTGTCAAAATCTATCTAAGGCCCTTCAAACTTTAAGTTTTAAGATAAATTTAATATCAAACCACTAAATCTAAACAATCTTTCTCTACCTTCAATCACACAGTAAAATGAATACATCATTAAATACAAAAATATTTGTAAATATTAACAAAACTAGAAGGAGAAGGGCAGAACAGGTGATGATCTGCATAAGGAGGAAGAAGAGAGCCAGCCAGCCAGAGTAGATACCCGACCTCTCAGACTTTTAAGATTCCAGGCAACAGGCTGTGTGCTTCTTTCTCATCCATTTTAAACAAAAGTTTGGCCTGGCAAGGGAAATCTCTGTTCAATGCTGAACCATATGGGATCAACTGCTTTCCAAATATATAGGTCAAATTCCTACTTACATAGTGCAATATCATTCAAATACTTTTTTTAAGGAGCCTTCAGATCCTGTCCTCCAGCTTCCTGATAGGCCAGCAGAAAAATACGATGAGAAAGTAGAAATGGTGACCAGGGCTGCATAAGACTGCAACCAGAAGCAGGAAAATTGTTGGCAGTTCAAACTATGACCTGTTCCTGTACCCACTCCTCACTCTTCTAGAAAAAGCATTCCAAAGAATCCTGCCTCCTCAGCCACTAATGATAGTTTCTATGACAATGTGAACTGCCTGGGGACATTGCTGAGAATTCAGGGTTGCCAGGATAGATATCTCTATGCCCCCCTCCCTTCTACCTGCTCCCTCTGAAAGCCAGGTATGACTTATCTCCTCAAATACTGAGCATAGAGACACTAGTATATATCAAGTGTGGGCTTGGTCTATGCAAAACCAACTGGAAATTTTAATGAAATGCAAATGCTAATGAACCTCATAGCCTGAAATAAGTACACAAAAGCAGGGTTGTGACCAATTTTGTCTTCTTGTGAATCAGACTCTTTAGAGAAATGACAAACATAAGTATGCTCTACTGTGTTTGAAATAAGGAGAATATTTAATTAAAATTCCTTATAGGATCATTGCATGTCTAATTTCAATATTTTACTCAATAAAAATTAAATGCAAATTCTTCTCTATAATGAGGAAAATATCTCACATAATATATAATATCTAAAACAATACCATTAATAAATACCAAATAATCTTGTAACTGATAAACTACTCATAAATACTTCCTGAATATTTTTTAAAATACCCTAGTGAAATTATGTATTACTTACGAATCCACATGGTTTTCAAAAGAAAGGAGGATTGGGTATGGTGATGTCTTAAATGCACACTCAGCAATGGCTTCTATCACCTCCTAAAAAGTGAAAACATGTATATTCAACATTCCCACATTTCTAAGACCTGCATTTAATCTTTAGGGTTGCACATAATAACACGAATCCTCTTCTAGACAGGCCTGAAGAAAGGAAATACTCAGAAAGCCACAAAGTAAGAGGACAAACTGTATTTTCATCTGAGACACAGATCCCTTCACCTTTTGTTGAGGAACATTTACTTTTCATTTGAGATCAATAGGGGAGGAAAGAGGACCTTGATAGGAAGCCTCTGACCAGATCTAGGAAGGGACTTGTACAACAGTGAATGACAGGCCCTTTCTTTGTAGGATACTTGACTAGTCCCCAGCATACCTCACACAGGGGAGAACTGTGACAGAATTTAGACAAGAAATCTGCCAGGTAATGCTGTGAGATTTCCTAAAAGGTTCTGATCTCCCAATTAGGAAGCCCTCCTGAAATAACCAGAAACCAGAGTGTCAGTCATTGGGCTGGTATAGGTGATTAAGGCTAACCTATGCTGAAGGCTATATATGAAGAGGAGTAAAAGTGGGAGAACTGCTTTGATTGTTCTACCCTTTCATGCTTCTTTTAAAAGTTGCTTCCACAGCCTCCACTTTCCCATCTACTACCACGCAGGAACAATACGAGGCCAGTCTTTGCTAGTACAGCAGTGATCCAGTGCTTCCTGGGTAGGAGAAAAACAGCTGGTTCCCCAGCGCCAAATGTTACTAAAGTCCTTTAATCAATGATCCTTTTAGACTATTTGCAGGAACCTGTGTAATTTCACAAATTGTATCTCTCTACAGCTAGCTCAACTTTTAGACTGTTAATAAAAATTAGCCATTAATTTTAAAACAAAATACTTTGTATTTTTTTCAGTTATTTGAATGATTTTTTGATTGATCTGTTCATCATGTAGTAGAAATACTTATGTGGGTGTGTCTACACATATCTATGTTCTCTAGGCCTCACAGCCAGATTGAATAGACAGCTGCTGATACAGTAGAACATGAAGAGACCTGTTGGAAAATATCAGAATGACCACTTGTCATTCTATTCTTGTCCTTTCATTCCTTTTGAAATGCTCTTCAGGATTGAACAGTCTAATGTAGATAGAAGTATTTCATAATTCAAAAAACTATACAAATGTAAGGTGTTTATTATTAGCAATGATAGCAACAAATATTATTATTATCATTTTCGTGAATGACCTATTAATAACAACAGCTAACCTGTATACAGCACTTAAATATTTAAAAAGTGTTTTGCATACATTACTCATTTGATCCTCACAATAATCCCATGTGATAGATGTTATTATTATCCCAGTTTTACAAAGGAGGAAACTGAGGCTGGAGGGGGGAAGCAGGGATAAGTGACTCGTCCAGGGTCAGGTAGTAAGTGCATAAGTCAAAATGTGAAATCAGGTCTTTCTGACTTCAATCCAACATTATCCACTGTCACTTAGCGCCCATTAAAATGCAAATACACCTTTAAGGTTTCTAGTTTATTTGTCAGTACATTAGTTGTAGGACATCTTAGTTCACTGCCAATGTTGAAAAAGCCATGTTGCATGAATGGATAGAAAAGAGAAAGGAGAGAGGAAAGGACGTCTTCAGTAACTTCACAACTCTGTCGAGGGCCAAGCCTTGGTCACAGCTAAAGATCAAGTGTCAGATAACTTCCATTTCAGGTGAAATAATCTCAAAGCTCAGGATTTTTTTTTTAAAGGAAGCTTTTCCCTCCCATCTCTTTTTTATTTACTTTATAATGCACCAAAATTATATTCACAGCCAAAAATGACATCTCACTCCAGAAGTGTTTCATAAGTGTTTGACAAATTCATCCTTAAATATGCAGCTACAACTTTTTCTGCCTAAAGCTACGACTTTCATTAATATTCTCCATAATTAGAACAATCATGTACTATTTAAAAAGCAGTTATATTTTCTAAATTTATTTTCTATAAACTAAAATTACTGGCACAGGCACATTAGCAGCTCTCTGCATGTTATGGGGGAATTATTTCAGGCCAAAATGATTGTAGCAGAGACTTCTGTAGCTGGAATTAATAATTTTTAAAACATATGGAGCAGTTTCTAAAATCTCACTGGGGGAAAAACTGCCCTTTAAATTCTTCATTCTTGACTGACTATAGCAGAGCATATTTGAATATCCATTTCTTACATTTGTGTTTATGTTGGTATGAAATAATATTTTGAATTAATTACTAGTATTTCTCTTGAGGAAAGAGGTCTTATTTCCAGATATGCTCAATTTAACCACCCAATAAAATTTGATACCTTTTCAGGATACTTAAAAAAAACCATTTCATCTAGTTTTCCATCTTGAGCAATTTCTACCTATAGGAAAGCACATGAACCAAATGGGATAGGATAGAAAATTCTATGAAGAAAGAAGCCAGAGAAGATTTAAATAGAAAGAAAAGAAAATAGCTAGAAATAGACATTGAAGACTAGAAGTATTCCAGAATAATCAAGTAAAGACTTTTGGCCGGCAGTCTATCATGCTGGCTTTGTTTATTCTGTTGCTATAGAACTCAGGTCCTTTCCTGGGTGGGGGCAACCCTTATGGGCCCCCTTCAGAGGGTGCAAAATACTAGCACAAGGTTTTTCAGATCCAAACACTTTTCATACCCCAATACATTGTGGTACATATTGGATATCTAGTACAGAAACTGAGAAAGATAAAATGTATTTCCTTTTATAGATCAAGACAAACTCAGCAATAGTGTGTTCCAGTAGTCAGTCCCATTGCACTGGCTCTGTGCCCTTCCAAGTGTCTAGCAGGAAATATCTTCTTTGTGTCTCTTTTCACCCATTTTCCTTCAGCCACACTGCAAATAGATTTTTATGGAGGGTAGAAGTGACTGTTATCTTTGTTGTTGTTCAGTCGTGTCCAACTCTTCGTGACCCCATTTGGGTACTCCTTGGCAGAGATACTGGAATAGTTTGCCATTTCCTTCTTCAGTTCATTTGACAGATGAGGAAACTGAGACAAACAACATTAAGTGACTTGCCCAAGGTCACACAGCTAGTATCTTTTGCAGTATTTGAACTCAGGTCTTCCTAACTCCAAGCCCAGCTCTCTACCCACTGATCCACCTGGCTGACTATTATATAATGCTTCCCAGTTTCTGTACCTGGTTCTGACTATAATGTACACCAGCCGCACGTCTTTTCAAAACTGTGGTTTAAGACATGAACTCTAATGCATGACTAGGGGTGAGGAGAAGCCCTGAATAAATTGCCTGATAGAGATTTCCTGAATGAAGGAAAGCCTATGACTTCAATTCCTATGCTCAGGATTTTACTGAGAAGAGAAGAAATCAAATGTTTCCTTAGCATGTGGTAGCTTGTTCTGGAATCTAGTCACCAAGTATGAACTGTAAATGTAATTAAGAAATGGAACTTCCTGAGACCAACAAACAGATATTCCATCAGGGTGTGACTCAGCCATTGAAGAACTACTCCTACAGCTGAGTGGAGGAGAAGAATCACTCCAATTTAATGGGATGGCAATAGTAGAAAAGCAAATGCTACATAGGAAAAAAATGCTAAAAGTAATGTCTTTGAAGGGACTCAGAGAATTCAGAGATTTTAAATTTTAAAATTTTCATGTAAATAACTTTCACATCGTGACTGAAATTTAGGTTATGGGAAATATGGTCTAGGAAGGATGTTTCCACAGTCACATCTGGAAGAGCAGAAGCAAAGGGCAAGTCCTTTGATTTCCTAGTTTGGCAGTCTGTCCAAATAAGTATCCTTATTTCCTCACTATTTTCATCTACACAAATTATTCAACAGAATTGTGGGCAACAGTAGTGCCAAGGTTACACAAATGCATTTTTTCACTGGCATTTCCTGGAAATCCCCATTAGTTCCAAGAGTGCTTTAGAAGAGTTCACTGAATGAATGGGTTATGAAAGCAAAGAGAGAAAAATAGGTGAATGAAACAGATATCTATTGACTTTCTTTAAAAGACTATGTAAAGAATAAAGTGTTGCTGTATTCTAGTGGGACACAGGCACATTCGAAATCTTTGATCAGAAGATCACTATACTGTGATAAAGTCTTGTCAGACTCTTACAGAAGGATGGAAGGGTAGTGGTGGTGGTGAATCGTAGAAATAGTTAAAAATGACTGACGAGTCTATTAAGTATTCAATAGAATACTGAATCAATCAATTGAATAGTCTATTCAATGATTACCAAAGAAAAATTTATTTTATTTTATTTATCAACTCCCATGTACATCCTTGTCTAGCTTACTCATACCTGACATATTCTTCTTCTTCTTCTTTTTTTTTTTGCTATTGGTGTGTTGTTTAAGTGTTTGCTTTTTATTAATTTGATTGTTTACTTTTAGTTTACAAGATTCAGTACCACAATCCCTTGAGTTTCAAATTTTCTCCCCCTCCATGGCAGCATGCAATCCAGTATAAGATGTGTAAATACTTTCACATTAGACATTAGTCCAGTTATAAGGAAGGATTGTAACCAATGGAATGAACGATGGGAAAAAGGAAACAAAACCTAACAAGAAAAAGAAAGAGGGCATATACTTGGCATATTCTAAGGTGCTTGGGATCTGCTGATTCTAGATTGTGCCTTCTGTAAGAGGCACAAGCTCCCTTTATCATCCTGAGTATATAACAGTGTAAGCCCTTGCTGATCACCTAGTCATTTGTGTCCAACTCGTAAGGATCCTATGGACCATAAAATGACAATAGAGTGCATGCGGTTTCCTTGGCAGAGCCACTGGAGTGGGTAGCCATTTTCTGCTCCACCTCATTTTACAGATGAGGAAACTGAGGCAAAACGGTTAAGTGACTTGCTTAAGTGACTTGCTTAACTGTGTACAGTTGTTAAGTGTCTGATGTCAGATTTGAACTCAGGTCTTACTGATTCCAAGCCCAGAGCTCTATCTACTGAGCCACCTAACTATCTCCAAGGCAAAGAAAGATTAAGTGACTTTGCTCAATCACACAGCTAATAAATGCTTGAGTCTAGATTTGAACTACAGTCTTTCTGACTCCAAGGCCTACTGCTCTTTCCACAGAGGCATTTAATTAACTTATGACCCCTGACCTCCTTCTAACTGGATCCCAAAGGAGTTGTGGCACATCCTGAAGGAATATAAAAGAAATTCCCCAGTAACTTTTATCTGATTAATACATTTCTTCTCTTTATCCTATATCCCAAAATCAATAAATTATATTTGGGCAAGAATCCATATGGAAACATAATATATAATCAGTAAATGATATATTTTCCACTAATGATTTTTGTGTGGTTGCTTTTCACACAGTTTTGAAAAATGAAATACCTTAGGCTTAGCAGTATTATATTTCTTTTTATTATTTATAAGTAACTTTTGGGGGGAGCTCAAAAAATGAACTTACAAAATACCAAATTATTATCCGAGTGTGGATTACTTGCATTAGAGTTCTCTTCAGGCACTACAAACTTTGTCTAAGCTGGATGTTCTCCTTAGCCAAGGTTTTCTCCTATCCCGGTGTTATTTTGGGAGTTATCTTTCTGTTTCCCAGACACAGTAAAACCTAAATCCAAATTACATGCATACATACATGGAACTGTGATTTCATATACACGTGGAATTCCCCTTTGATGAAACTCCCTTTACCACTAAAGTCAACTTACATTCTTAAGAGAGTTGCCCAGAGTATTGAGAGATTAAGTGACTTACCCAGGGCCACACAGACAGTATATATCAGAAGCAAGATTTTAACCTAAGCTTCAAGGTCAGTTTTCTCTATTCACTAGGCTACGCTGTTTGCCTCTCACACACAGACAACAATATTCGGTTACATACATACATATTCACACACAGAACTGGACATGTCTTGCACAGAGCTATTCTACCTGCTTCCACCTAACCATCTGTGTTAGTTTAATGCTTGCACGTTTTGGGAATGATAAACTCCATGGCCGTTTCTGGCAGTGCTAAGGAATCAGATACTTTGGGGCTGATGAAACAATCTCCTCATTGGCTAATAATCAGGAGGAGTTAATGAATCAGTGGACTTTAGAAACCTCCTGTTTTCCTTCCATCCTCCAAGGGGCATTAAACAATACTGGAATTTCCTGTGAGGGGTGTGGATACGCTGGTCCTCCACCAACACCCTGGCAGGATATCTACTGTTGCCACATGGCAGCCAGAACATGAGGGCTCAATTAGATGAGCTTGATGCTGGGTCTCTGGCCTCCTTTTCTACTTTGTAGTTCTTGGCCTGACCGTAGGTAACTGAACACTGATCTCAAGGTGGACATGATCAGGCTTGCATGTGACCATGTGAGTTGGAGTGGCTTGCCAGAAAACATTCACCTCAAAATACATAGAACAGAGCCAAGGTTAGAGAGGAAAATGTGTATTCCACACTCCTGGCAACTGCTTAATGATTTGATGTTTTAAGTATCAATTTCTAATAGTATAATAGTAATTACTTCTGCTTGTTTAGCTTATTTATTTTTTATCAATATTCTTTTATGAAAGCCTTTTGTGTTAAGTATTTTTTAACATTCAAGAAATACCCATCTCCCATGTGAAATGACTGTAAAATGAGTATATTTGGGGGACATCTTAGACATAAGACAAAATGAAACTTTTTTGTAATTTTTGCCCAGGGTGCTGGGATAAAAGTATAAAAATAGTTTGGCCTTTTTTTCTAGGCAGTTAATTCCCATGGGATTGAACCTGGCCCACCATGTCCCTGGGTCCAGAGCTAAGAGAGTCCCCTTAGTGAAAATGAAGAGGGTATAGTGCCCCAACCCTTTGTACCTGGAAGAGGTTCTAATTGTTAGCTAGTAGTCAACTAGACTCAATCATTTTGTGTCACTTGCTGTTTCATGGTGCCCATCTCAGCTATAGTGGATTCAGAGATCTGAACCTGACTTCCTTTTGATCAGTCAAAGGTAATGCAGGCCAACACTCAACCTTTTAGAATGACACACCTATCTCACAGAACTGACTGACACATGTTTACCTGTTTTGGATCTGCCCTTTTTCACAAAGGAAAAAGAGCTCTTCCTAGGAATAATACTAGCTTTTCCAGAATGATCAGGAAATTATCTTGTCTATAAAGTATGACTTTGGACACCATACCATGAACCTTCTGGCCAATGATATCATCACAGAGCCTAACAATCCATATACATCACTTGAAATGGTGGTTCCAAAGAAGAACAAAAAGATTTATATATATGTAGATTATTGGACCTTGAACAAGAAAACAAAGTGGATCATGATGCATATTGCAGCAAGAGTTCAAGATGTCCTGGACTGAGAGGCAGCCAGTGGTTCTCCATATTGAACTTGTACATTGGCTGCTACCAGATTGCTATGAGAGAGGA
>JAQQSW010010721.1:0-12925 GCA_028646575.1 Pseudocheirus occidentalis | reverse complement strand
TCTGAAATCTAATGACTTAAATTCCTTCCATTATGCATTACAAATAAACACAGTCTCCAGAATGTTTGTATTGATATAAATATAATCTCTTTTCCTGCATACCTTTAATAACTTAGTTTGCCTCACTCATGTGGCACTTGTTACATATTGTATGGACTGTATTTATTTGTATACATATTACTAACAGTGACAATGAAGTATAGGAAGATATTTAGAAAAGGGAGGCTAGAATTGTGAGGGGACACAAATTATGTCATTATGAGAAATGGTGAAAGAAACGGGGTAATTAACATGGAAAAGAGAGGCCCGTGGGAAAGTAGACCTGATTGTTGGCTTAAAAAATTTGGATGGCTGATGTATGGAAGAGATTTTTAATCTATTCTGTCCCAGAAAACAGAACAAGAACCACTATGTAATAAACAAATGAATAAAAGAATAAATGAATAGATAAATAAATATTTTTTTAAATGAAGACAGACCAACCTGGGTCTAAGTGTGAGCCAGATTTAATGTCACAATGTGTGTCATAATGTGAGCTTGGGCAATTTCTCTGGACATCAGTTTAGTTATCTTTAAGACAGAGGAGTTGAGGATTTTTTGCTTTTTTGAGGGCATTTGGGGTTAAGTGACTTGCCCAGGTCACATGGCTAGTTGCGTTAAGCATCTGAGGCCACATTTGAACTCAAGTCCTCCTGACTTCAGGGCTGGTGTTAAATTCACTGCACCACCTGGCTGCCCCAGGAAAAAAATATTTTAAAGAATTTTTTTTCATGTTTAAGATTCTATGACTTTGAAGACAAATTTGCACATAATATTAAAAATAATTCTTATCAGGTAGGGCTGCCCTCTCTCCCCACCAAACATAATACTGTATTTTATGAGGCAAATAGTTTCCTGTCCTAGTTTAATTCTTTAAGGGCAAGAATTATGTCTTGTATATCTTTATTATCTTTCAAATTGCATAGCATAGCATCCTTATACCTAGTAGCTAAATGCTCAACTATAAAACAGGAGGAAGTTGAAATTCTATCAACAACAAAATATTCTATTCAAGAGCACATTTGCAAAGACTTTATGTAGAGTAGATTGAAGTAGAAAAGGACTGGAGAAAAGGAGGTCAAATAGAAAGTCATTGCAATTATAAAGATTTAAAGAGATATAGGATTAGATAAAAACGATGATCATGGGACTGACATGGGGGGAGTAAATCTAGGCAGCGTGGGGAACTGGTGGCCTCAAGGTCATGTGTGGACCTTAGGTTCTCAAGTATAGCCCTTTGACTGAATCCAAACTTAATAGAACAAATCCCATTTACAAAAGGATTTATTCTGTAAAACTTGTACTCAGTCAAAATGCCATACGTAAGGACCTAGAAGGCCACTTATGACCTCAAGGCTGCAGGTTACCTACCCCCAGCTCTAGGCAATATTAAGGATGAATTGACAGGATGCAAAGAATAATTGGATATGGCTGGAAGAAACAGACAGATACCACAGATAATTTCAGAGCAGGAATTCTTAACCTGGGGTCTTCTGAACTTTGAAAAATTTGATAATAAATAGTTCAAATATTTAAAGTATGGACAGGAGTTCAATAGTTTTAAAGGAGGTGGGATAGCAGCATGAGCAAAAGAGTCAAGATGGCAAAATATAGGACAAATAGTCAAGTTTTGCTGCAGCAGAGATTAAGTAGGCAAGCATAGTGTGAAATGTTTGCAAAGTAAGGTGGCATCAAATTGTGGAGGACCTAAAAGGCTGAGTAGGAGAATACGGATTTTATTTAATGGACAATAAGGGAACATCAGAACCTTTTCACTCTTAAATGTGTGCATATATTTACATGTGTAAATATAGTCATGTTTATATATAATATGGTTATTTTACAGGTAAGTCTTTTTCCTGTAGATTAATCAGTCAGTTAATAAGCGTTTCTAATACATGGTATTGTGCTAGATATAGAAAATCAAAGACAAATACAAAATAATCCCTGACCTCAAGAAGCTTAATCTGTACTTCTGTGTGTGTGAGTATAATATGTGTGTATATATGTATATGTATGTATATATGTGTGTGTGTATATATATGTATATATATGTATGTGTATAAACTTGACATCAATAACAACCTTAGAAAATCAACCTAGTTATAGGAACTTTGGGTCAAAAGACATGAATAATGTTGTAGTTATCATTCTGTAATTCCTGATCACTTTCAAAAATACTTTGACAATTCACAGTTCCAGCAGCAATGAGATAGTGTACTTATTTTATTACAATTATGTTTACCAACTAATATGCACTTCTCCAATAATTTGAGTGTTTGAATACATTTTCAGATGGGGATTCTCAATTTGTTTCTTTATCTCAAAAACTGGCTATTGTTATCCCTTGACAATTAATGATTGACTATTCCTCTTAGAAATTTGTGTCATTTATTTAATTAAAATAAAAATAGAATTGCATGTAAAGCAAGGTGACAAAGAAATTGTTCCAGGGCATCAAAGAAGGCACCAAAATTAAAGGCTACCGAACACCAATGTAGTTTTTCCATTAACATGTAGTCGATAATATTGTTAAGATAAAAAAGGAGTTTGCCAGTTATCTAGCGGGAGTGAGCTTTTCTTCTGCATGATCACTCCTACCCCTCCCAAACTTGGGGTGACCTTCTCAGCAGAGACATCCAGGGTACCAAGATATCTCCATTACCTCCTCAAAGTGTAGTGTCCCACACTACTCGATTAAGTGAGATTGAGTTTTATGCTGTTTTCTTCAGATTAGTTTTGTGGTACTTGCACCAAAATTAAAAACGATTATGACTCTGACAAAATATTTTGGAAAAATTAGATTTGTATGGCAAAAACTGAGATTTGATTAACATTTCCTATGATTCATCATGATGAATTCCAAATGGATCAACGCTCTATTTTCTAAAGATGTAAAACTTTAAAAATGGCGCAGTTTAGGAGAGAATGAAAATTCTTTTTCTATTCAATTCTTATTTTATCAGGCAGTGTAATATGGTGTAAGTAACAGCACCACTGGAGCCAGAAGACAGGTAGAAATCATGCCTCTGATATTCACTATCTGTGTGACCTTGGGTAAGTTCCTCAATCTCCCTGGGCCTTAGTTTCCACATCTATAAAACAATTAATTTGTGGTCGGAAAAAATGACCTGGAAAAGGTCCTACTAGTTTATGATCTATGATTCCATGAATGAATCAATTAAATTTCAAGACAAAATGATGGAACTATTTTTAAATATATATATCAAAATATTCCTTGGGAACCATGTAGATGCCAGTGATTGCCTATACTAAGGTGAAACAATGGGCATAAAGCAGAAGACAAAAGAGATGTTGAAAAGATAGAATCAAGAGTAAATTAGTAAGTGATTGCATTTGGGAAGTAAAGAAGAAGAATCAATGACAACACCAAGATTTCAGATATAGGAGCCTACGTGAAAGAACAAAGTGCCAGGACAGGCTGAGTCTGGAAAGACACTCACAGACAGAAGGGAAAAGAAAAGTACTGAGGGAGGAAGAGGAATGGCTAGCAAAGTACAAGGTGAAAAAGAGATTGTATAGTACCATAGAAATAATAGAAGGGACAACCAGCAGATCTAAATGTTTAGAGAGAAGAGAGAAAGTAGAGAGAGTTCTAAATAACTAAATGAGAGAGAAGAAATGGGAGGAGAAGAGTGAGAACAGGCTATGAGGTTTGGCTGTGATGACTTTTCCTTTTTTTTCCTTTTTTTTTTTTTGTAGGGCAGTTGGGGTTAAGCGACTTGCCCAAGGTCACAAGGCTCGGGTAATTGTTAAGTGTCTGAGGCTGAATTTGAACTCAGGTCTTCCTGACTCTATTCACTGCGCCATCTAGCCACACCATGTGATGACTTTTAGAGTACAGTTTTAGTACAGTGATGGGATCATTACAATTAATCAATTAGTTAATTAAAAAGCAGGTATTAAATGCCAGACACTGAAGTAGGTGACAAGGATGCAGAGACAGAGATCAAATGGTCCATTGCCCTCAGTGAGTCTATATTCTTTTGGAAGAAACATATGTGCATATAAAAATATGTTCTATATAAATACAGTGAATATGAGGGTTTTGTTGGATGGGGGAAGGTACTAGCAGCTGGGAGAGTCAGGATAAGCTTAATATAAAAAAAGGTGTTTTTTTGTTTGAGATTGGGTCTCCTAGTCCCACTGTTAACCAACACAGAAATTTTAACCTGACTCATTTCCATACTGGACTGGTTCACACTCTCCTCCATTCCTCTTTAGGCATTCTGATGGCATCCCACTTGGGAGCCAAACATAAAAGGGCCAGACTTAGTGGAGACACCCAATTGATTTGGCACACTGCATTTCTGACCTCCCAAACCTAGTGAAACACCAACCTCGACCTTCCCAGCATCAGGGATTGTAGTCATGGACCAGCACACCCAGGTAGAATGTGGCCTTTGAGTGGAATTTTGAAGACTCTAAGAGATGAGAAGTAAGGAGGGAGTTTATTCTCCTTGTGGAGGGTATCAGTGAAAAGACACACAGATGGAAGACAGAGTGTTGTGCATAAAGAAGAGATAGGCTGTAAATGGCTTAAAATGTCAAACAGAAGAATTTGTATTTAATCCTAGAGGTATTAGAGAGTAGCTTAATTTTCTTGAATAGAGGATTAACATTGGAATTATTGAATAGGGGATTATCTTGTGCTTTGGGAAATCCCTTTAACAGCTAAGTGAAGGGTAGAATAGAGAAGGGAAAATTGAAGCATGGAGGCCAATGAGAAAGCAAGCTGTTGTAAGAGTGTGGGAAAGGAATGATGTGGGCTTGAATTAGGGTGATGACAGTTTGATAAAGAGAAAAGGATGAATGCTAGACATAGTGTAGAGGAGGCACAGGTTCTGGTCAATGACTTTCTGGAAGAAAGAACTTTGCTACTATGCTTTTCAGCATTTACCTTCTCTCTTCATTACATAGAAAGCCCATTTCCCCTTCTTTTTCTGCTTCAAGTCCACTCTCCCCCTTAAACTTCAAAGTGCCCATCTCCTGTCTCCAACCATCAGATAACTTTGATATCCTGAGTTTGATGGATGGTAAAACCTCCTGACTCAGGTAAAACCCCGTGCCCAGTCTAGTATGGTCTTCTCTAATTCATTAGCCCAGGTATTCCCAATAGAAAATTCTTCTAGATTCTAATCATTGCAGTTTTTCAATATAAGTAAAGTTATAATTCACTTAAAAAAAAAGAAATAATTTCCACTCTAAAGGGCAAGGGAAGGTATTATTCTTTCATACAGGCTGCCAAGTTCTTCTTCTCCAGCCAGATTCCATTCTTTATTCTATTCCTTCTCTATAAGTATCATGCACAGTAGAGACTGGCCAGTGCCATGGAATGGAGCAACCAGAGTGGGCATGTGAGTGAGTTTGTTCTGCTGGGTTTCCCTGCACCAGTCCCTGTGAGGGCACTGCTGTTTGCATTATCTTTGCTGGCCTACCTGTTGGTGCTGACTGAGAACTCCCTCATTATCATAGCTGTGAAGAACCACACTACTCTCCACAAGCCCATGTACTTTTTCTTGGCCAATATGTCCTTCCTTGAGAATTGGTATGTCACAGTCACTATCCCCAAGATGCTGGCTGGCTTTGCCACAGTGGAGTCTGGGGCTGGGCAGCGCATCTCCTTCTCAGGCTGCATGACACAGCTCTACTTCTTCCTCGGCCTGGGTTGCACTGAGTGTGTCCTCTTGGGTGTCATGGCCTATGATCGCTATGTGGCTATCTGTCACCCTCTGCGTTACCCAGTCATTGTTAGTGGTAGGCTCTGTGTCCATTTGGCAGCTGGCTCCTGGGCTGGAGGCTTTGGCATTTCCATGGTCAAAGTCTTTCTCATCTCCCGTCTTTCCTACTGTGGCCCTAACATCATTAACCATTTCTTCTGTGATGTTTCACCATTACTTAACCTCTCATGTACAGATATGTCCATGGCTGAGCTCACTGATTTTGTACTGGCCATCTTCATCCTGCTGGGTCCACTCTCTGTCACTGGGGCCTCCTATGTTGCCATTGCAAGTGCTGTGATGCGTATTCCCTCAGCTACTGGCCGCCAAAAGGCCTTTTCCACCTGTGCCTCCCATCTCACTGTAGTAATCATTTTCTATGCAGCCAGCATCTTCATCTATGCCCGACCCAAGGCATTGTCAGCTTTTGACACCAACAAGTTGGTCTCTGTACTCTATGCCCTCATTGTGCCTCTGCTTAATCCCATCATTTACTGTCTGCGTAACCGGGAGGTCAAGCAGGCCCTGAGCCAGACCTTGCGCCTTCACCACAACTGGGAAGATAGCCCCAGAAAATCTGGCAGGGGCAGGTAAAGCAGGAAAGGAATCGAATATAGGCAAATGATTTAGGATGCTTGTATAGCTACTCTCTCTAATAGTGAGTGAAGCAAAAAAACAAAACAAAACTTGGAATGAGTAATGCATTACTGATTAAGGCCTCCTAAGCACCATGGAACAAATGGAAGAATTCATGGAGGCAAGATGATGGCAAAAATTCAAGACTGGGTTACTATGATCCAGGGCCATGGAGGCAGTTAAATGATATTTTCCATAAGAACACTGATATGTAGCTTGTCAAATGAACAATAATAAATACTTGTCCTGGTAGAAGAATAAGGATAAAGGAATGAATGGGCAAGAAGGAACACCTGTATTAGAACATTCTTATCCCTAAATAGCTCTTCTATAAGACTTTTATTCCTATGCCTATCTGTGTCCTTTTCTTAGAGTAAGGGAAGTTGAAGAGAGTCATTTAGAAAGGGGTTAATAAAGTGAACATTATGGAAAAAACTTAAGATAAATATGTTTTTGAAATAATAACTCAAATTAATAACCACCAATTTTTGTGCCCCGAACAAATGACAAAGAACCTCTCTTCAAATCTGTTATGTGTGTGTGTGTATGCATGTGGTGTGTGTGTGTGTGTGTGTGTGTGTGTGTGTGTGTGTGTGTGTGTGTGTGTTAGAGAAACTGAACCAACTCAGCAACTCCAGGATGCTCCTGGATAGCTACTATCAGGAGTAGGGCAGAGCAGGTCAGGTTGTGGAGTTCAGCTGGAGGTACAAGGAGGAAGTTATCATAGGGAGGTGTTATAGCTACTTATTCTTACTAACAAGATGCTAAACTTGCTTGTTTCTATGCTACTACAGAAATGAAAATGTTCCCAGAAATGCCTCTCAATTTTATTGGCAAAGTTCCACTCACTCTGCCCTAGTGATGGTTCTATCATTCTCATATTAATTAGAATAAAGACATAGTCCAAGGAAAAGAAGCTGCTGAAAGAGATAGCAATTGTGCCTAGTGGGAGTAACTGAGTGAGGAAGAAAAAGAATAGCGTTGACGACTCAGACCAGCCTGTGACCAACTGGGCTCTTTAATTACAGGAACAGATTGTGACATAGAGAGGAAGTTATATGATATAACACTCCTCGTGTCCAGGGAAAGGGCAGGTTGATTTGAGCAGGGAGTCTATATGCTAATAAATAAGACAGTTTCCCATAAGACAGTCCTTTATTGTAAATTATGGTTTTAGTGTTATCACTTATCACCCTCTAAGAATATCCTCAAAGATCTCACTACAAGAGACACGTTTCCCTCCATACAAAGCATTTCTCTCCCATTAGGTGTCAGAATCTTATTTCTGCTGGTTATTTCCACATATACACCCCACGCTTTCTGAATGGCAGGGAAAGCAGGTTGTCCCTTCTGTGGCTCTTGGTGCTTAGCACCTTGCCAGAATCCCCAGGGATCCCATGACAAAGTACTACTAGTGCAAGTCACCCTTATTTGTTCTCTTCTAGAGTGTGGGAATGAGCCCCAGGGGAGATGAGTCCTTATCACTTAAACCCTCAATCCTAACCTCAGAACTAACACAATCAGCATATGGGACATGACTGATTGCAAATGTTTAACATCAGTAATACAGCTTCAAGCATTAGTCTCTAAGTGGATGTAACAACATAATTGTATTTCATTTCTCACATAAAACCTCTGATATGCTACTGCATATGTTTATAATTTCTCTCTTATTACAAATATCAAGATGCTTGGCTAAAATGTGTTTACTTTAGCTACCAGTATTAACCCATTCCATCTGGCTCTTCACCATTCACTTTAATGGCAATAATCACTTCTTTCACACGGACCTGCTTGGTACTTTCTATTCTCATGAACACTTCGTAGTTCCTGCCAGTCTTTCAAAGCCATTGTATGTAATGTTAGTTCATTGCTGGATCTTCCCAATTTACTCCTTCGCGGTCATACACCCTTGGCTTCTAAAGACATCAGATCTTTTTCAAAGCATGTTGTAGCAATTAAGAAAAACAACAACAGGTTTAATCGTATTCCAATTCTGGCTTTGCCATCTGTGTGCCTGATAAGTGACTTAACATCCCTAAGTCTTAGTCTCCTTCTCTGTAAAATGAGGGGGTTGGACTAGATAAATTCTAAGGTCCTGGAAAACTCTGTAGCTATAATCCTCTGGCCCACAACACCTCTGCCAAATAGTGCCTACTCATAGGGCTGTTGAGAGGATTGAATACATGAATATATGTGTGTATGTATATAAATATATATGTATATATAATATTTGTATGTATGTATGTAATTACTTTGAGGGCAGGCAGGTGGCACAGTGAATAGAGTGCCACACCT
The DNA here is from genome assembly GCA_028646575.1 of Pseudocheirus occidentalis. Lineage (NCBI taxonomy): Eukaryota > Metazoa > Chordata > Mammalia > Diprotodontia > Pseudocheiridae > Pseudocheirus > Pseudocheirus occidentalis. Next base: position 4,211 of record JAQQSW010010721.1, on the reverse strand, counting down.
GGAGTCAGGAAAACTCATCTTCCCGACTTTAAAACTAGCCTCAGAAACTTACTGACTGTGTAAGCTTGAGTAAGTCACTTAACCTGGTTTGCCTCAGTTTCCTCATCTGTAGAATGAGCTGGAAAAGGAAAAGGCAAATCACTCCAATATCTTTGCTAAGAAAACCCCAAATGTGGTCACAATAGGCGGATACGACTGAAACAATGAACAAAAAAGTAAAAAGTAAACCCCAACAAAAAATAATTTTCAGCACCTTAAATTGCTGTTTAGATACCAGATATTATTATTCTTATCTCTTATAAAGGAGTTTTGATAGAATTGGTCCTGGGACAAGTCTCTATATGATATTATTTCCTTATTGTCATGTTTCTCTGATCTATAAGCAGTGACCATCCCAAGTATTTCATGGGGACCAACTACCTAATGTGGTCCATGGACACTGGTTTTCCTTTATGTGAGTCCCCATGTTCAATTTTCTAGAAATTAATACAACAAATGGATAAAATTACTACTTTTCATAGTTGAATGAAAATATTAAGATGTAAGCTTTTCCTCTGTGGGCAGACTGAACATATCCTCAATATAACTCCAGTAGTATATGCAGGACAATAGAAATGTGATGTGCTTCATTCTGTTCCCACAGGGTGACCTCGTCCTCCAGATATTGTTATTATAATTAGTATTACTCCATTCACATTCTTGTATTCCTGATTCCCCTCTTCCCCTTCATTCTCTCCTCTTTCTTTTGGCAGAATATGTCTCCATCCTCTAGTTATAAATAAATGCTCTACTTGGGATTCTTCAGTAAGATTTATCACAGCTTGTTTTGTATCATAGTTATTTGTGCACATGCTTTATGTCATTTGCCGAACTGTAATCCCTTTTCCTCTGAAATGTATGCATTGTAGTATCCCCACAGAGGACCATCACAAAGTGACTGAAATGTAGTTGGACGTAAAAAAGTATTTGTTGAATTAATGAATGATTCCCTTCTTTAAATTGAAAGATAGTATGTTATTGCTTATAATAGGTTATACCAATCAATCCCTCAACTTCAAAATAATAGATCCACAAAATTTTTTAAGCTACAAGAAACTGTGGAAATTATCTAGTATATAAAACACCTTATTTATAGCTGTGGAAACTAAGGACCAGAGAAGTTATGACCTTCCTGGGGTCACACAATTTGCTAAGGCAGAGAGAGCGAGCGTCTTGTTGCTTCATGTGCATGAGTGTTAAATTCTCTTCTCTCTCTCTCCCTACTATCCTATACACATTTAACAAAATTATAAGCTCATTAAGATCAAGGACTGTTTTAGGACTTCTCTTTTTTTATCCCCCAAACAACTAGACAAAGCTTAAAAATAGAGGGGATGATTGACAAATATAATTGAATGGAATGTAATTCACTGTCCATTTTGGAATAACCTAGACACTTAACAGGACTTTCATTCTATTCTTCTGAGATCAATGAATACACCGCCTTTATGTTCTGAACCCTGGATGTCTTCATTGGTTTGACTGAGGCTAATTTGTTAGCAAAATTGTGAATTGATATTTTCTGCTCTAGCGATTCAGTATACTGACTGACACAGAATAGGCAGGTCTTAGGGACTATATGTGCAATGTGTGTGGGAATTCTGTGTCAATAGGGTTGAGCCTTCAAGTTCCATCACTGTCCATTCAGTCCTTATAACTAGGCTTCTATCATCAAAAACTTTAACCATTGGTCAGGGTCCTCACTACCTTATGATACATATAGAAACTCATTACCCACATCCCCACCTGATATGTGGGCACCAACAACTCTGTTTGCTTTGTTGTAATCATCTACCCTACATAATGCATGGAAATCAAGTACCCCATTTGGTTTAAGGTCACTGCCTCCTCATAGGGTTATCCATGAGCTCTCTCCACTCAATATAGTTCATATGGCCCAAGAAGCCAGTGCAGTCAATGGACCCTGATCATTCACTATAGTCCACATGGACTGTATTTTGATCATTAAATCAATAAATATTTATTGTATTGTCTTTGTACCAAGCACTGTCTAGGTAGTAGGGATACAATGACAAAACTGAACTACTTCCTACCTTCAGGGAGCTTATATACTAATATGAGAGATACCATATGAACATGAAAGTATGTTGAGAATACATGTAAAATGAATACAAGGTAGTTTGGAAGACACATGAGCATCCCTTAGAACAATGGAGGCCAGTCTACTCTCGAAGGCCAGCCCACCAACCAAAAGGTAAGCCCACCTGATCTGTAGGCATTGACTACCTCATGCTTTTCATAGGCACTGTCTATGGATCATAGGAACTAACTGCCCTATTTTATCCACAAAGCCTGAAAACTCCATGAGAACTGGTCACCCTGACAGATACTGGCACTCTATTAAGTCAAACATCCATCAGTTTTCTAAAGAGTAACTAATTTGATATTATCAAAATGTTATGATTTCTAGAGGAAGGAAAGCTCAAGGAAATCACTGGACAAAACAGAAGGGAAACATCACTTCCACCCCAGGTTTTCTTCCTGTTGACTACCAGTCATGTAGGGGTGAAAACAATCAACTGGAAAAGGAAGAACATGTAGAAATATGGAGAAGAGCAGCTGTCAATTTCTTAGATAAGAGTAGAAGAGACAATGCATTTTAGCTGTCCTGTCTAGCTGTCACAGTCTCTGTATGATTATCCTAACAACTGACATTTATATGACAAACTTCAGTTTAGAGCATCCCATTCTATGGAACTCCAGAACTGAAAGAACAGCAGTCATTTAATCTAGACTTTTTACTTTACTGATAAGAAATCTAAATGACAATTTTCTTTAATCATTTATTGTATTATTGTATCAAGATTTTTTTATTATGGTTTTCAGGGAGTCCAATTATTCTTATGTTTTCTCTTCTTGATCTGTTCTCCAGATCAATTATTTTTCTTATAAGATGCTTTACATTGTTTTCTATTTTTTCATTCTTTATATTTTGTTTTACTATTTCTTGGTCTCATATACTTCACTGGCTTCCCCTTGCCTAATTCAAATTTTTGAGGTGTCATTTTCTTCCTTAAGAAGATTAAGATTCTGGATCTCTTTATCTATATTCAGAGAAAGATCTAGAAAGACCAGAGTTTAAATGGAGACTGAAGCAATACATGCTATTGTTCTTTTTCATGTTTGGTTTTCTTTCTTTTTTCCCATTGTTCACTCCATTAGTTACAACCCTTCTATACAACCAGACTATTGTACAATGGGAAGGTATTTGCAGATCCTATACATGATTGCATGCCACCATGGGAGTTGGGGAGAGAGAAAATTTGAAACTCAAGAAATTGTGGAACTGAATCTTGTAAACTAAAAGTAAATAAACAAGTCAATGAAAAAAATAAATGCTTATTGATTGATAAAAAAAAATATTCTGGATCTCCTTTTCCAGTTGGTTGACTTTCTTTCCAAAATCTTCTTGTTTTTCTTGGATTGTTTTGTTTTTTAATTTTACCTCAACCTCTCTCATTTGATTTTTAAAGTCTTTTCAAAGTTCTTCTATGAATTCTTTTTGGGCGGGTGACCATTTGATACCTCTTTGGGGTAGGAGAGGTTTTTTGTTTTTGCTTCAGTATCCTCCTCTGAAGATGAACCCTGGTCTTCTCTATTCCCATAGTAACTTACCATAGTTGGGTTCTTTCTCCTTTTCCTGCTCATTTTTTAATTTATAGCAGCTTATTATTGTGATCACCTCTAGTCCTGGAGTATGGAGGTTGGTGTCTCTCACCTCAGATCCTCTTTCAGTTCTCTTTTCTGGTTTGGAACTGAACCTAAGAACTCTACCCAACTGCCCACAGTTAGTTGTGTCCCTGTCCCACTGCTTCTGCTCTCACTATTGCTATTTAGATGCTAGATATTATTATTCTTTTATTTTATAAAGGAGTTTTGATAGAAATGGTCCTGGAACAAGTCTCTATACTGATATTATTTCCTTATTCTCATGTTTCTCTGATCATTGAGTGTGTGTTGGTTCCTTCTAACCCAGGGCTGCATCTCAGCATCACAATTGGGCCTGGTATCCCTTTTCAGTACAGGTTTCCTCAATCTTCCCATGCTCAGACACCCACACTGTCTTAGAGGTAAAAATTCTTGAGACTGAGGCTGAGGCTACTTGGCAACTCAGCTAGCCCCAGGGCTCTCTGCTTGCCTTGTCCCCATTG
>JAQQSW010010720.1:0-12925 GCA_028646575.1 Pseudocheirus occidentalis | reverse complement strand
GGGGTTAATCATCCCATATAGAAGAGGCAAGGGATAACTGTTACAATGGAGGGGAAGGATAGGAAGGCAAAAGGGAAAGGGTCAACTTTACTCTCATTGAATTTGGCTTAGGGAAGGAATGACATACACTCTAAACTGGGTATCTTGCCACACATGAGAGAAGGAGGGATGGGGATGAGAGGTGGGCTTATGGAGGGGATGGCAGGGGAATGGCTGCTGGAAGTACACACTTCTGTAAAGGGACAAGGACAGGGTAGAGAATAGGATAAGGGGGCAGGATAGGAAGGAGGGACATATAATCCGTCTCTCACAATATGGCCACTGTGAACATGACCCGAGTAATTACACATGTACAGCCTGTACTGAATTGCTTGTCCTTCCAATGGGGGTGGGTGACAAGGACGGAACCAAAAGAATCTAGAATTTAAAGTTCTATAATAAAATGTTAATATATACATATATATTTGTAAAATCATTATTATTATTATTAACTACATGCAACTGGGAATTAAGATACACAGGCACTGGGGGAGGGAGACCCATCCTGCCTTACCAAAAAGTTAGAGGGGTGTTGGAGGAGGACATAAAAGAGAGCAGATTGGGGGAGGAGCTTTACAATGGGAAGGCTGTTTTGGGGTTGTGGGTAGGGGAAATACAGGGAGAAAATTTGTAACTCAAAATCTCCTGGAAATGAATGATGTAAACAAGAAAATAAATACAATAATTCAAAAAGAAAAAAAGAAACAAATATATGCAGGATAAATAAGAAGTAACTAACAGTGGGAAGGCACCAGAATTAAGAGGAGTAGGAAACACTTCCAATGAAAGATGAAATTTTAATATTTGAAGGAATGAATAACTACTTATCCCCTGGTTCTAATAGAAAATGAAAAATTAGCTCCTCCCCCAATAGTCAATCTGATATTTTCTATGATCTTATTGGTTGATAAGATTGTAGAAGGCTGTATTTTGAGTTACATATTCATTTAAATGAAAAGAAAAATTGATCTGATTGCTAAAAAATATAATCAGTGTTAATATTTAGAAGTTATTCCCCCTACATACTGAAAAATGTAAGGTCAGCATGATAAAGTGAAAAGGCACTGGACTTAAGAGTTAAAATACTTGGGTTCAAGCCCCAACTCAGTTTCCATCTTTAATAAATCACTTCCCCTTAACTAGACCTTGTTTTTTCTCACCTAAGAAATGAAAAATTTTGACTAGGTAATCTCTAAGGGCTATACAACCACTAACCCCATGATCAGACAAGATATAAAGTTTAGTGTTAAAGTTCTGAGTGCCACCTTTCAGAAGATATCCAATGAAATTTGGTTGGTATAATGAATAAGTAAATGCTATAATGGAATCAGTAAGAAAAAAAAAACCTGGGCATGGTTACCTTGGAGAAGAGTCATGGATTGCAGGGGATAGAAGAGCTTCCTACATGTATTTGAACAATGATCATGTATGAGAAAAATTAGATTTGCTCTGTTTGTCCACAGAAGAGATAACTAGAGAGTGAGGGAGAGGGGGTGCTACAATATGGCAAAATTGATTGTAATGTAAGGGAAAATAATGACCACTATAATTCATTTGTTCTGTTGAGATATTTAGATAATTGTCTCTCTGGTAAAATATGACTCAAGACCCTCTGCTGAGTGGGAATGGGGAAGAAGCAGAGTGGAAGACTTGAGGAAAGTTTTAGAAGAGTCTATGATAGAGCCAATGAGGGAAGTTAAAAGATTAGGTGTTTTGTGGAGGTTACCATTTGGATCACAACATGATTTTTTTAATGGATCCAGTAAGGACAATTGTGTCATTTCCTTTAGGACTGCTCAACAGCATGGGAGGAAGGGAGGACAAGAGAGGATAGTGGCAGAAATCCAAAGTTTACATATAGAAAGGGATGACCAGTGATAGGACAAGGGAGCAGAGATTCCAGCACAGTGGACAGTGTACAGCTGAACTGATTAACTAGAGTTGACTTTGTTAGCTCTGACTTCTGACTTGTCCAAAGTCACACAGCTAGTAAGTGCCTGAGCTCAGATTTGAACTTAGGAGGATAAGTCTTCCTGACTCCAGGCCTGGCACTCTATCCACTGCACCACCTAGCTGATTGAGATGCCAAGTAGATTATTAATTGTAGGGGACTTGAAGGGATTCTTGAATTCAAGTATGGGTTGGACTGGTTGTCTTCTGAGATTCTTCAAATTCATAGACTCTGTGATTCTAAGGTCATCATGTAAAATTCAGCTACTGATGTGTATAAAAATGTGAACTTCAAGAATTCCCTTTGAGAACCTGCATCATTGTCAACATTATCATTATCATCATCAAATTAATAGCATGGAAATAACTATTATAGTGTGTCTAGGTGGTACAGTACATTGAGCGCTTGACTTGGAATCATACGACTCTTGTTTCTGAGTTCAAATATGACCACAGACACTTACTAGGTATGTGTCCCTGGGCAAATCACTTAACCTTGTTTACCTCAGTTTCCTCCTCCATAAAATGAGCTAAAGAAGCAGATTATAAAACATGCCAGTATCTTGCCAAGAAAACCTCAAACTGGGGGACAGCTAAGTGGCATGGTGAATAGAGCCCTGGCCCTGGAGTAAGGAAGACTGAGTTCAAATCCAGCCTCCAACACTTACCACATATTAGCTGGGTGACCTTGGGAAAGTCACTTAACCCCAATCGCCCAGCCTTTCTCTCTCCAAAAAGACAAAAACCCTGTCAAAATGGGGTCATGAAGTGTTAGAACCATTGAAACAACCGAACAACAATTCCATTTATTGTAAGTAGTAGCACCAGTAGAGAACTATAAGATTTACAGGGCACTTTATATGTTATCACCTTTAAGCTTCACAAGAACCCTGTGCTATAAGTATGCACTAATAATTATATCTGTTTTATAGATCAGGAAACAAGATGAGAGATTTTTAGTGACATGGCATGGATTACTTAAGTAGTGTCTGAGGCATGATTCAAACTTGGTTCTTCCTGACTCCAAATTCACTGTGCCATCTAGCTGACTTTCATAGCTATAGGATAGTAAAAGGGTGTGAGATTATGATTTCATTGGTCCAAAGCTGAGGAAAGCCCTACTTCTAAAACATGTTGGAACCTCTTCTACAACTTAGTCTTCAAGCTTCCTGCACCATGAGTAGTTAAGCAATTTGCCCAAGGTAGCACAGCCAGAATATGTTAGTTAGAAGTGAGACTTCAGCCTAGGTCTTCCTAGCTTTCTAACTGGCTCTTACCCTGTGCAAAATGTTTAAAATGTATGGAGTATGGATTAGTATCTTAAAAGGGAACAATCTTCTCATACTATTGCAAGTTTAAGTACTACAAATTTGGCCTTCGCTGATTATGTTTTTTTTTTCCTTTAGCAAATTGGCTCACATTTCTCCATTAAAAAAAAAAAGAATTCTTTTTGGAAGGAAGAATGATATTTTGTGTGTGGTTTCAGTTTACAGCTTTTGAGAGTTATGTGGTCCCCCATGGGAAAACAGCTGCTGCTGTCAGATTTCTACAACTCTGTACCCACTTTGGAATTAATAGATTACTGGAGCATCCTTTCTTATGTTTTACCACAGACATAAAAAGATGAAGGATGAATTAATCAGAGAATTGCTAATTTAATTTAATCAATAACATCTTTAATAAGTGTGTGTTGTCCAAAAAGAAACAATAAATCATCCTGGTAAATATCATTACTTTACTCAGCACTCATCCAGACCAATATTCATATCCTAAGTCATAAAACAAATTGGAAATTTATTATGAAGATCCTGGAATAAACTTATATCCACCTTTGATTTGAGTTATATTTGCTAGATTCAATCGATAGGATAATGGGAGCTATTTTCAAGGTCTCAGGAACAGATTTTTATGCTAGAGCCTCGAAGGTAAATTTAATTGACACTTTCCTGATACCCAGACTTGCCTCATCTGTACAGCCTTCACATGAATTTTCAATTCAATTTCATCCTGAAATGGGAGCTACCACAAATCCAAATACCTTGTTGGAACTGTACAAAATGAATTATGTGGATAACAATATTTCATCAAACCGAAACTCAGGTGGGTTATGTCCAAAGCAGTGAGAGTGTGTAAATAAATTGCTAAGTCACAGAAAAATTGATGACTTGTATCTCATGTTTAAAAATTGGCATCAGTGTCTTAAAAAGAACCTTCCCCATCTTAGCACTTTTCTCTTGTTTTTGTTAATATTTACAAATTCAAATAAACATATGAATAGGAGAGCACCTTGTTCAACTTAAATTAGTTTAGAAAAAATACATACATATATAAATATATATTTATTTATATATACATATATACGCACATATATATAAAATCCAGGAAATTCCCATGGGGCGATTATGGAAAAAAAAAGGATTGTGGTGTCACTGCCTTCATTATAGTAGAAATAGAACACATTTTTTTCTAATCGTTTAATCAATGAGTACAGAAAGCTGCTCGTACATAATACCAGCTTTGGCAGATTGGCAAAGCTAAGCAGATTCTCAATAAATTTAATCTGCCTCTTTTCCCTCCTCCTCCTAAATACCAAAGTCTGAAATTTCAGACCACTCCTGGACATGGGCATTCCTAGAATTGCTGAAACCATATCTTTTTTTTTTTTTTTGGAACAAAGTGCCAGAACATGATCTACTTTGAAATATTTTAGCACCATGATCAGAGCATCAGGAATATTGATAGGGTAGGTTGGGGATAAGAATTTATGTGTTACTGATCCCCAAGAAACACTATCCCAAGGTGTATTGGAATGGCTCCTTTCTTGAATATAGGAAGCATTACAGAAAGTAACTGAAGGAAACTGAACATGAATGTTGAAAAACTACAAAGAACTAGTTTGGTCCTGAAGATGAGATGTAAGAAGACACTTTCCTCAACTTCATTGCAGAGGTGGGGAACACTGAATATAACGTCAGAGTTTTGACTGTATTGACTGGCTTTGCTAATTTTTTTTCTTTTTCTTTTTAAAATTTGTCTATTATAAAGAATCGTTCTCTGGGAAGAGAGAGTGTAGGATAGAGGGATATATGTGTGGATGTATGTATGTGTGTGTGTGTAGTTGTGTGTGTGTGTGATGTTAAAAACAACAGAAGATATCAATAAAAACTATTTTTAGAAGTGAAAATATTTGAAGTATATTGGATGTTTGAAAATGAAGGCAGAATTCATTGCAAAAGTGGGCAATTAGACTTGGTTACATAAGCAGGTTAGAGTAATAGTTATAATAATGGTAATACTAATAACAGTAGTACAGTTATCTCTTTCAGGTTGCAGAGGTTATGGCTATTGCATCCCCTTGATACAGAAAATATGTGAAAAATTTTTTGACCCTCCCTTCATACTAAAAAAGAAATCTGAATTATTATAGCATTGAAAGATAAGATATCTTGATATTACATGATACTATACATGCATGTTATACATTTCCGATTTTCTAAACTTTTCTTGTCATCTGCTAGCCTTTGTTCATAATCTGCAGCTTCCATGAAACTCCCCCAAAATTCCTATTTAATTTATTTTACTGACATGTAATATATCAAAACTGCAGTGGGAAAAGTCTTAATGCAGAAAAGTTAACTGCAGTAATAGTAGTAGTAGTGGTAGTAGTAGGAGGAGGAGGAAGAGGAGGAGGATCAGGAGGAGGAGGAAGAGGAGGAGAAGGAGGAGGAGAAGGAGGAGGAGGAGAAGGAGGAGGAGGAAGAGGAGGAGGAGGAGTAATAGTAGTAATAGAAGAAGAAAAAGTAGTAGCAGACAGACAGAGGTGAAGTGACTTACCCATAGTCATTTAACTAATGTTTGAGGCCACATTTGAAGTCAGATGCTCCTAACACTTCTAAAATCCTATACACTATGCCACCTAGGGAACCCCGACATAAGGAAACTCCCTCTCTCAATGCAAGTTAACACCTTCTCTATAACTACCTAGAGCAATGGAGGTTATATGACCTGCTCAGAGGCACACGTGAGGCAGGATTTAAACCTAGGTCTTTCCATTTCTAATTCTAATGTTCCATCCTTTTTCCCTCAATGTTTCTCTACAAACAGCTTATCCATTTTTTGACCTGACTTTTCATTTCATTACTATAGGGAACTTTGGATTAGGAAATGCTTTCTGATAATACGTACTGGCCTTTTCTTCACAATTTACCGGTTTATACGGTTGCCTGGGGTATTGAGAGGTTATTTGCTCAAAGTCACATGGCCAGAATGTGTCCGAGGCTAGACTCCTATCTGGGACTTCAAAGCAAAAGTTCCAATGAATTGACCATAGGGCTTTTTCCCATGTGATAAAAAGACTGAAGTTATATGAACACATCACATTGGTAAGGAATATACTAAAAGAAATAGGAACAGAAAGATATTAAAAGCAACTTCATGAGTGTAGAGTGGTATATAGAGTGTATACTCTATACCACGAGGTGATGTGTGAACCTATAGGTTTTCAAGTACAGTCCTTTGACAGTGGGGAGTGGGGGACCACACGTCACCTTGAGGCTGTAGATTCCTCACCCCTGCTCCATGCCCTGTACTATAGAACTAAAATTATAAAGGTCCTCAGAAACCACTTAGTTCAAGACTTTCGTCTGTCAGCCGAGGAATCTGGGACTCAGGGAGTTCCAGGAACTTACTCATGTTCATCTGGATAGTAAGTATCAGAACTGGGAACTGAACTCAGTTCTTCTGCACTCAAAGTTAGTGTTCCTTCTACCATCCAATTTGCCTGAATTCTTTTTTGGCTGTTCATTACAAATGGTGGCAATCTTCCATGAAATGAAGCAATTTTACAGAATTATTTTGCAATGTAACTTGGATTTCACTTGCAAAAGAAGAACTAAGATTATTCATTCTTAAAGCAGATGTCTCCTTTTGGAATTAGTTCATCTGCAAAGTAAAGAGATCTGGTTGTATTTCTTCGGGGGCTAGGAGTTGCAGTCATTTTAGTAAAGTCTTGAATTGTATACAATATGTTCTGGAATCAGACTTGCATTGTGTATGGGGATGGAAATGTCAAAATGTAATCTCCCTTTGCTCAGGTTCCACAGAGCCTCTTCATTCTTCTCAAAATTTCTTCCTCTCACTTCTGAAGTTGGAAGAAGCTCTCACTTGATATTTGCAAAGCCACTTCCATTGTCTTTTTGCAAAGTTCACATGAAATCCCACCTCATCAGCACATATCTAGAAAAATGTGAAAGTGCTTGTGGTTTTCCAATCAAGACCATCCTATTCAATGAAATCAGAGCACCTCTACTGGTTCCATTTTAAAGCAAAATCTAAAACAAAATGTCACAGTGAAGAGAATGTTGGAAAACTGTGAAATGTTCAAAATTGTATGAGAAATATAGGCCTGGGAAACAGAGGTCAGAATTAGGATTAGACAGTTGCATTTCCATGTGAAACTCCATAATTCAAGTTCCCAAATCTTTTGTGCAAATAGAATTTTTTAGGGGATTCCAGGGGAAATAGTTGTTTGTCTTTCTCCTTCCTTTTGAAAGGGGATTCAGTATCCCATGGTAGTTTGGGCCATCTCCAGTTGCCCTGATGTATATCTGGCCACTGGTCCCAGATGACTCCAGAGGAGAAAGTGAGGTGGTGACTTTGCACAGTCCTTCACTTAAATCCAATTTACTTGCAAGCCATGGAATAATTTTCCTGATGTCATGGTCCTCTTCAAAAATGAAGGACAAGCCACAACCACAATCAAAGGAGACTAAGGTCATTGCAGGTGACTTGCACGTGAATTGGACTTAAATGAAGCAGATTTGTGGAAAATCATCAGACTCTCTCCCTGAATCAATGCATTCAAGTAGCAGGACAAAAATCCCAGCAACAAAATCCACCCAGAATGCAGTGGGTGACATTGGCATCTTCTATGTCTGACCATGCACTAAGCATTTTACAGCACCTGTTTCAGCTGCCTTCTTGGACACTGTAACAAATTTTCCTCATTGGTCTATGTCAATGTTTGAGACATCCCTCTAACTCACAGACCTCTAAGTTGAGACCTGTAACTTATCTTCAATCTGGTTTAACCTATGTACCAAGATGGTTTTACTGGGGTGTGATTGCCGTGCATGCTTCACCTTCTTGGGCCTCCAAGCATGATTTCCGTGACAAGTAGACACAAAAGTTGGATGAGAATCCCTTAAAAGAGCTTACTGATCTCTCACAATAGAAGCCCTCTCTGAATACCCCATATTCCCAGGAGAAGAAGTGATCAATATTTGAAGAGGGTAGCTTTGGTATTAGAACCATATTTTGGATCAAAGGTAGCCCAAACATACCCAAAGATAACAAATAATAACAATTCAGGAGGTTAGAATAGGATATTTTGTATCATAGGGTTCAGAATGTGCTGAAGATTTTGATAAAAATACCCCAAAATACATTACTGGGCTTAGAATTCAGGACTAGGGGCTACTTCTTGATAATCACATCTCTCTTATTATCTTCAAGCTTTTTGGACAAGTTCAGAATGTTGCTTATTAAAAATTCTCGATCCTACATTTTATAATCATGGCCATAAGGAGCTAAGATGAGGAGCTTGTCCCAAGCAGCAATATTTAGATGGTCCTCTAAGCATTTCTACTCCTCTAACAACAGAGCAACAGCTGAGTTGGGACACTTGGCAGCATGGATAATTAGACAAAATAGGGAGCTACCAGATGGAACTAACTCACTTTCTCACCCAGGTGAGTTCCTTTAAACAAGGTCTATAGCCTTCTCACTCCTCAGGTAAAAAGCTCCTATCAGAAAGCTCCCTGAGATCTCTGCCAATAATTAGGATGATGTTTCAGGTTCCCTGCCTCCCCTTGACCAGAAAGTGTCTCACGTTTGTTGTTTTTACCCCCAAAACTCAATTTAATGTCACTTTTTGTACAGTTTGCCAAAGCTGTGTGAAGTTGTTCCAGCTCCCAAAATGGCCATCTGTGCCTTTGATTGTAGTAGACGCCAATAGAGATATCTCCATTCCAATGGAGAACCATTGTTCACAATGAAAGTAGCCTTCAGGTTTCTGAATGATATTGTGAAGAATCACGAATGTGGAAAACCAAAAGGACTCTATCAGTGAATGAAGCAAATATTTCTTTCATGCACACGATTGCACACACATACAGAGATATAGATAAGCACAGACAGCAACACAGACTTACACACACACACACACACACACACTGGATCCAAGTCAAACTAAAGAATTCAATGAAGAATATCAAGGTTGTCACCCATCTGATCTATAGTAAACTCACTGGAAGTCTGTAAAGCAGAAGATACTAGGTATCTCGGGTCATCATCCATAAAGTTATGTGAAAATTACTCTAGGCAGCTAGGTCTCACAGACCTGAGCTCTGGTTTAGAGTCAGAAAGACTTGAGTTTTCACCTTTCTGCAGACAATTACTTGTTATATCAGCCTGGATAAGTCATTTAACCTCTATCAACTATGTTTTCCATATCTTTAAGAAGAGGTTGGTCTTGGTGGTCTCCAAGGTCCCTTCTGGCTGTATAATTTTAACCAAATTGGAAACAGAAGAAGGGACTTCCTCTATTCTTTGCAGTGGTGAGGAACTAAGGGTTTTTTCAATATATTAGCTAGTTTTGCTGAACTGTCTCCCACACCATTATTTTTTTATTCTTTGTTAAGAGATGAAGCTAATACGGTCTAATAGAGAGTTGGCCTTGGAGATAGGAAGACCTGAGTTCAAGTACTGATTCTGATCTGTGCGACCTTTGACAAGTCCCTTAACCTCTCAGTGCTCTCAACACTTCTTGAAGACTATAAATCATAGAGAAAGTGCTAATTTGCATTAGTAGAAAGTGCTAATTTTCATTAGTCCCTATACCTGTGAAAGCACACTTAAAGTTGATATCCCTGTTATGAGGGACAACACTCTGGGAGGGGGGAAATATTTTGGGCAATGAAGGTGATCCCAGCACAAAAGATAGCAATGAGAATTTAGGTAAAATTTCCATGGAAGCAATCACCTTTTGCTGTTTTTGCTTTCTTTTCATTCTCAAACTTATTATTTTTTACCCTGGTTCTCCAAGTGGCTCATTTGGCTGAATTCTCCCACCACTGGATCTGTTCCCACTCTCACTTTTTAGTTTCAGGCTCCTTTCCCTGCTTTACTAAATGTATGCACTTTGCTCAGCAGATAAGTATTACGTACAGAGCTGGAGAGTGAGAAGGTGCATTGCCTTTCAAGTTGAAAACACTGAACATACAATTTTGATAAATCACATGTGTGTTGTTTGAGGGGAGGAGAGATGAGGGCAAGACTTTGGGGGCAATGTCACATAGCAGACAGAATTTCCATTTTCAAAGATCTAATTTCCCCTACAGAAACATTTCCATTCATTTTGACATAACTGGTAAAAAATCCAACTGTTTCTTGTTCATTAAATCACTGCCTGGCTTCAGACTTGACTGAAATAACGCTTGTGTCAAAGCTCTTTAACACATTTATCATATTTTTTTTCTCTTTAGGAACATGTCTGCATTCTTTTTTTCTCACAGTCTGTTCACTGTCACAGTATCCAGTTTAAACAGAAAGAGAAAATTATTTTCTTAAATCAGCTTCGTTGGTATTCAGACACTATAGTCAAATCTCCAAACATTCATCCCAGGTCGGTTGATTTGGAGGGTCTTCTATATAGTTTTTCCCAGTTGATAGAATGTTTTCAAAACTACATCTCTCTCATAGCTATGACCACTTATAGAGGTGTGTTGGGTAGTTAACTGTTGCCATCTTGGTGGTACTGATGATTCTTTTGACACCCAGAGTTTATTATTTCAAATGTTTGTCTCATTTTTGTCTCATTTTGTCTCCATTGATGTGATGTTGTATCCTCTGACTGTCAATGAAGTTTCTGCTTTATTTTTTCAGCTGTTCAGCACTCTCAGGAGGATTTTATAAGGGCCAGGTCTTAAACATTTAAGTATCCCCCACCCAGACCCTCAACCCAAGCCAGAATCAGAGTGTAGGACAATACCATGAAGAGATTAATTCTAGTTCATGGATCCACATTTGCCATTCTTTACTATGACTGCCTCTAAGTCTTTTCCCCATTTAGGAATTTTCTATGGTTTTTCCATCTTGTAATTCTCTAGAGTTAGAAGAAACTTCAGTTCTACTCTCCCTCTCCCATATGCCCCAACCTTGTTTAACAGATAAGGAAACTGAAGACCAGGGAAGTTTAAAAACCTTTCCAAGGACCTAGAGGTGGAAAATAGAGGTTTTTGAATGAGGTTCTCACTTTCCATTGGACCATTAACCCAATCCTCAGGAAATGCATGTAGCCTTATCTTATTGATTATTGTTTATAAAGATGAATGGATTGGTGGATTTTTCATTGAAAAGTATAGCTCATGATTTCATCAGAGTAGGGAGCTCCTGGAAAGGAAATTCCCTAGCAATGTAAAACAGCAGCCCAACTTTTAGTTTTAGAGGCATGGCACTTTCTTGGAGGACATGTAATGGAGGGGCGTTTTTCATTTCAGATCAGGTGTAATATTCTCTTATTGCATCATGTTTGTAATCAGGAGTGTTTTAATTGATTGTTGGGATAGAAGGGAAAGAGATAATTGTCATCTTTAAAGCCTCTCTTCCCATTGGCCTCAATGTGTAAGACTGGATTTCTGAGTTTCAGAATGGGTGAGCTCATGAATTCAAGGCCTCCTAAGCAAGCTGGTTTATGGGATGGGACCATCTCCTATTTATGAAGTCTCAAGAAGAGACAAATAAACTTACATCACCGAGCCCTGGGGGGGGGGAACATGAAAATGGTAAAGATTAGCAAAGATCAAACAAATGTCTGGCACAGTGGATAGAACATTAGGCATACAGTCTGTGAAGACTCATCTTTCTGAGTTCAAATCGGGACTCAGACACTTATTAGCTCTATAACCCTTGGCATGTCACTAAATCTTATTTGCATCAGTTCCACATGTATAAAATGAACTGGAGAAGGAAGCAGCAAACCACTCCATTATCTTTGTCAAGAAAACATCATATGGAGGGCCAAGCCAAGATGGAGGTGCAGAAGCAGCAAAGTTTTGCAGCTCCCACGCAGCCACCTTAAATATCTATAAAATACAACCCTAAACAAATTTTAGGGTTCCAAAACCTCACAAAAATACAGAAAACACACCTCTTGCTGAAGGCAGCTTGGCAGGAGGGGTTCATCACAACAGGCTGGGAGCCAAGGCCAGTCCAGCCCAAAACCTCAGCCTGGCCCCAGGGCAGTCAGAAAAGCTGCAGCCCGAGTCCACAGGAAAGTAGATCGACAGCACCTGGGGCAATCTCCACATTTATCAAGGGCGGAAAAATGAGGCTAAAAAAAGTTCACTGGAATTCAAGCTAAATTTGGACAAAAAAAAAGCAATCCAGCCAAACTGCCCCCAGGGCAAGGGAGCAGCCCAACCTGGCTGCCTCAGAGTTCCTGGCCTGTGTTTACCAGGGGGGCAAAAGCAATTGATCAAAGGCCAAGGGCTCTTGTGTTGAGTGGCCTGGATCCAGATCATGGTCTTGGGTGGTGGTCCTGCGGTGCACTTTCAGTGAACCAAAGCTGGTGGGGGCTGCAGCATCTCCCTAATACCTCTGGCAGCTGTGAAAATCCCAGCAATTTGTGACAGAGCTTATCCTGCTGGAATCAGAGTTCCACAGAGCTAAAAAGTCAAGTAGTGAATTGGCTGGCCAAGATGAGGAGAAGGAAGCAAAGTAAGAACAATAATCAAACTCTAGAATCCTTTTTGGGGGACAAAAAGGATCAAGGTATGGAGCAGGAGGAAGACAGAGCAGCCAGAACTTCCACACCAAATGCTTCCAAGATACATGAAGATTGCCTACAAGCCATAGATCAACTTGAAAAGGACTTTGA
>JAQQSW010010719.1:0-12925 GCA_028646575.1 Pseudocheirus occidentalis | reverse complement strand
GAGAGAGCAGTTCTGGATAGGGGTGATCATGGAGGTTTTTGTGAGGCAAGTAGGGCTAGAATTGGCCCTTGACAAATAAGAAGGCCTTTTTTAGATAGGAGATTAGGCAAGAGAGCATTTCAGATAGGAAAAACAGTATGAGAAAAACCTCAAGAATGGGGAGAAACATGCAAGCTATGTTTAAGGGAGTGAGTACATGAGTTTGGCAAGATCAAACTAAGATCATAAGAAGAAAAATACAGAAACTAAGAATGGAAAGTTTGTTGAGGCCTGACTGTGGAGAGCCTTACATATTAGAAGTTTGGGTTCCACTGTGTAGGCAAGGGGGAGTCACTGAAAGTTTTAGAAGAAGGTATTATTGACTTGATTACTCTCCATTATTTTCAGAATTAGGACCCTTGGATATGGAGCCTATTCGTATGTGGATGCTGGTGGCTGGGATTCTGGTCGTTGTCCACTGTCAGCCTCTTCTTGGCTGTGAGGGAAATAATAAGACAGAGATCTACTTACAAGATGAAACACACTCAGAAACATCCCTACCATGCCATAAAATCTCCACTAGCAATACCATTTTTGCCCTGCGCTTATACAAGGAATTAACTTCAGCAGCCCCCAGTGCGAACATTTTCTTCTCCCCTGTGAGTATCTCCATGGCTCTGGCCATGCTGTCCCTTGGAACACAAGCTACAGTTCGAACTCAGATCCTAGAGGGGTTGGGCTTCAACCTAACAGAGATTCCTGAGTCTGAAATCTACAAGAGTTTCCAGCATCTCCTCCATAAGCTAAACCTGAGCAGCAAAAAACACGAACTGAGGGTAGGAAGTTTCATGATCCTGGACAAGCAGCTAAAACCTCTTCATGAGTGGCATAGCAACAAGGAGTTGTATGAAGACACAACTTTTACCATCAACTTCACTAATTTTTTCTCAACAAGAAGACAGATTAACAAATATATAGAAAACCAAACCTATGGGAAAATTAGAGAATTTCTTCAAGATTTCAATCAGGACACTGTAATGGTGCTCGTGAACTCTATATTTTTTAAAGGTGAGTATTCTTATTAAATAGATCTCTGTTCCATAGAGTCACAGGACCTTAGCTTTGGAAATATCTGAAAGATTATCCAGTGAAACCTCCGCTCAATGGGCAAATCTGCTCCCTATGCCTTGCACCACCATCAGGTGAGGCAGGGAAAAGAGCTTATATAAGCAGGCATCTGTGATAATGGAATAGAAAGAGGGCCAGATTTGGGGTTGGGAAAACTGGGTTTGGATCCCATTTCCAGCATTTCCTCCTGTTTCAGTTACTCATGTTCTCTAAAGGAAGCAAAGATGTTTCTTTTAGCCAAAATGAATCCAATCACTTGATGGGAACTTGGAACCACATCTAAGGGTTTGTGACCTCTACTCAGTGATTTAAAGATAGTATCTCTTTCAAAATTTGCAAATGTCTTGGGTTCACTTTAGTTCACATAGAATAATGGAATTCCAGAGTTTCTTAGGACCTCAGTGATTTATCTAAACAAGATCAACCACAAATGAACAAATTTGAAGAAGAGAGCTTCCCCTCACCTCTTATGATGACCCTTGCTGCAGCTCAAGGATTGCTTGTATGAGATTTATGCAGATAGGAGATTTATGCAGATAGGCAGAAATCTTAGTTTTTCCCACTATAAGAACCAAACCATACTTAAAGGATTTTTTAATAGTATGCTTTAGAGCTAGAAGGAACTTGAGAAATCATCAAGTACAAGCTTCTCCTTGTACAAATGGGGAAGCTGGGACCTGGACCATGGCAGAAAAGGCCTTGGATTTTGAGCCAAAGAGGCCTGGGTTCAAATTCGTTCTTTGCTAATTACTAGCTGAGTGACTTTTAACTTCCTCGGAACTGTAATTTTCTTATCAATACAATAAGGAGATTGGACAAGTTTATCACTGAAGTTTCTAAAACTAATGACTATTATGATGTTTTTCTAATTAGCTCCTGAAATTAAAGTGGCCAACAATTTGTGAAAGGGAGTAAATTCACCTTCCTGAGAACTTTGGGAAGACAGAAAGGGGACAAGTCGCAAAGGACTTTGAGAATCAAGCAAGATTTTATGTTTGATTCTGGAGGTAATGGGAAATCACTAAGTAGAGCAGCAGTTTTCAACCTGTGGGTCACAACCCCTTTGGGGTTAGAACAATCTTTTCACAGGGGTTGCTTAAGACCATCAGAAAACACGTATTTCCAATGGTCTTAGGAACCAAGACACCACTCCTCTGTCTGTCTCCAAGCGGGTCCATCCACATGCAGATATGCCCACATATGAGTATTAAAGGGTCACAGAATTAGGAAGGTTGAGAACTACTGAAGCAGAGGAAGAGTCCCTTTCTGGTCCAATGAGAACTTTAGGGAAATTACTTTGGTAACTGAGTGGAGCCTGGTCTGGAATGAGGAAAGACTTAAGGTAAGGCAACCTACCAGTAGCTTTTGCAATCGACCAGGTGTGAAATGATGAGGACCTACAGAAGGAAGGACACTGTGATAAAGTGCCGTATTTGAGGAATGTTGTAAAGACAGGGGGTTGGAAAGAAGCCATTCCACCTGACAAAGGTCTCCTGATCTGGCTTCTTCCCTCTTTCAGGGGTCAGAGAAACTCCATTCCATTGGGTACCAGTCTCTTCCCACTTGCAAGGGAACTCTCTTTTTTATCATCCCTTCCTGCAAACACAGGACAAAGAGACACTATTCTTTCTTATTCCTCCACCCACATCTAGGCTTGGATGGGAGACAAATGCTATTCCATCAGCTCCCACCACTGGTCTCACCTGAGCTACCTAGTATCCTGAGAGGGCACTATCCACCTTCTGAACACATTCCTCAATGATTAACAAATTTCCACCTTGTCACACATTGCCCATTCAAGTGATCCTAACCCGTCAGCTGGCATTATACAAACTCCATTCTCCATCTTCCACTGCCTGCCCTCTTATTTCTGTCCTCCTCAACACAAACCCCACAATGTCCCATTATAAATCTACCCACCCCTTCCATGCTCTCTGAAGTACACACCCAGTGGCTAACATACTTACTTCATTTTAAATCTTCCTTTCCCAATCCTTTAATCTTCTGGCTGTCCCTGAGACGTAGCTTCCTCTTGATGACATAGCTTCTTTCCACCCTTTCCAACACCAGGTGCACCTTCATTCATTTCCTTGTCTCATTGCTCAAAGAGATGTCACCTTACTCACCCCCCAGGTATCCCTTATTCACCATTGCCACTTCCAGACTCTCTACGTCCTTTACTCAGTAATCTCTCCTCTTTTAAAGTTGGCTCAGTCCATATCTTCTGTTCACTTACAATTCTGGTAGCAATTGTCTACTGACCTCCAAAACACCTTTCTTCTAGCTCACAGTCTTTCTCTCCTTCCTAAATCTTGCCTTCCTACTAGGGAATTTCAACATAAATAATAATGCTCCTTCAAATGTCCTAATCTCCCAGTTTCTCAACTTGCTTATTTCTCAGGGCCTACTTGTATACCTCACCACAACTACACACAAAAATGATCAGAGCCTTGATCTTGCCATCTCCACTTCCATGTTGATAAACTCTGAAATTCCTTTATAAGGTCACAATATAAGGTCACAATGTCTTACAACCACAAACTATGTTCTTTGTCTTCACCATGACCTCCAATCTTTCAAATCCTCAGTTCTTTCCCAGGTCATCACTCCTTCACTGGCTACATTCTTCTCCTTTCCCAATTGTCCCCTTAGTAAAGCAGTTCAATTCTCCATTATCTTCTCTTCAAATTCCTTGCCCCTTACCCTATCACCAATCTTGCCCTTCCAACTCTTATCTCTGGATTTCCCTAACCATTACCTACCTTCATTCTTCTTCCAGCTTCCATTCTTATCATTCATCCC
The DNA here is from genome assembly GCA_028646575.1 of Pseudocheirus occidentalis. Taxonomy (NCBI): domain Eukaryota; kingdom Metazoa; phylum Chordata; class Mammalia; order Diprotodontia; family Pseudocheiridae; genus Pseudocheirus; species Pseudocheirus occidentalis. Next base: position 9,016 of record JAQQSW010010719.1, on the reverse strand, counting down.
AAACTTCTCTCCCCAAAGGTACCATCCATCTCTTAATTGCCCAGTCTAATGGCATTTTCCCAATTCTGTTTCTCTTGACTTCTATTCGGCTTTTGGAACTGTGACCCTCTTCCTTGATACTCTGTCCTCTCTCATTTCTCATGACACTACTCTCCTGGTTCTCCTCCAACTTATCTGACCATTCATTCTCAGTCTCCTTTGCTGAATCTTTGTCCAAGTCATACCTCTTAACCATGAGTGCCCCTTCAGTGGTCACTTGGTGATCTCTTCAGCTGCCATGGATTCAGTTATTATCTCTCTAATTATGATTCTCAAATTTACTTATCTACTAACCTCTCTGCTCACCTCCAAACTCACGTCTCCAACTGTCTGATGGACATCTCATATTGGATTTCTGTATCTAAAACTAAAGATGGCCAAAACTGAATTAATTATCTTTTCCCCAAAACCCTTCCTTCTTCTGAACTTCCTTATTACTGTCAACGTTACTACCATCCTCCCTATAACCCAAACTCACAACCTAGATACCATCCTTGACTTCTTGCTGGCTCTCACCCTTCCCTGTGTCTACTCTGATGCCAAGTCCTGTCAATTATAGCTTTATAGCATCTCTTATATATGACCCCTTCTCTCTTATGACACTTACACCACTCTGGTGCAGACCTCCATCACCTTACAAATGCAATATTGCTGTAGTTCTCCAATTGGTCCAGTTCATTCAGCTGTCAAAGTGATCTTTCAAAAGCACAGGTCTCACCATGTCACTCTCCTGCTCAATACATTTAGGTGACTGCATATCACTCCCAAGATCAAATACAAAATCCTCTGTTTGCATTCAGAGCCCTTCATAAACTGCCCCCTCCCACTTGTCCTTTTTTCTTTTTTTACACTTCACTCACTTCCAGCTAATTTCTGATCCAGTGACACTGACCTCCATGCTGTCCCACAAACAAGATATTCCATTTCCCAACTCTGGGTATTTTCTCTGCCAATCCCCCATTCATTTTGCATTTTTTCCTATTTTCCTCCTTGCTCTATCTTTACAAAGACAAAGGTTGAGTGAAAAATAGAAATGTGGTCAACAATGACCATCTCTATCCCTTTATAATTAACGCCTCTAAAGTTGCTTGTGACTGTTCCCTTCCCAAGTCTATTCTCTCTCTTTCACCTTCTTCCCCTTTCCATTTCCCTGCCTGTTTCCCCATTAAAAGTAATAGATTTCTACACCAAACCCTGTGTGTATGTGTGTGTGTGTTTGTGTTTCTGTGTACATTTATTACCCCTCTATCTGGTTCACATAAAAGTGAAAGTCATGTAATGGACACTCCTTTCTCATGCCTGCCTCCGTATTTATATATTCTTTCTCTTTCATCTCATTTACTCATTTAGAGTAAGTACCCTTTATTCCTCATTTCTTTCCCTAGAATATTCTTTTTTTCTCCTTTTCTTTCCTTTCTTATAACCAACAATATATAGTAAACCTACACCATGTTTATCTTATTTCTCTCTGTGACCCATAAAGACATTGTTAGAATTATCAAAATATACTTCCCTTCTCCATATTAGAATATAAGCACATTATCGTCATTTAGTCCCTTCCGATTGTTCAAACAAACTTACCTTTCTAGATGTCTCTTGCATTCTCAGAAGTAGTATTTTCATCAATAAAAATTCTATAAAAAAATTCATACTTAGTTTTCAAAAGTAAGTTATTCTTGGTTGTAAGTTTTTGTTTTTTGGAAAATCATGTTCTAAGATCTCTTCTCCTCCATCTTAGAAGCTGATATGCAATAGAAGCTTATGCAATACCATAAACTATGTATAGTTCCCTGTTAGTTGGATTAATTCTCCCTGGTTTCCTCTAGTATTTTTCTTTGATGTGGAAATTCTGTCTTTGGGCATATGACATTATTGAGAGTTTGCATTTGATAATTTATTTCAAGAGGCATATTATTAAATTATTTCTATTTTGACTTTACCCTTTGGTTTTAATAGATCTGGGCAGTTTCTTTTTATGATGTCTTGAAATACCATACCCATTTTTTGTTTGACCTTTATATTTAGGGACTCTGATGATTCCTAAATTCTCTCTCCTCAGTATTTTCTAAATCAGTTTTGTTTTGTTTTATGACTAACAGGCGCTCTTTTAATCTTTTGATTTTTTCCTAAAATTTCTTGTCTCATGGAGTCCTTGAGTTCTGTTTTATTCAGTTTTTAAGGGGTCCACTCTTTGGTCAATATCACATTTTTAGCTTCATTCTTCTTCTAGTTTTTTTTTCCTCTAGACTCCAATTTTATGAAAAATGTTCTTTTAATATCTTACTTTATTTCTTCCTGCCATTCTTGTAACCTTTGTGACCAAACTTTTTTTTCCTCTGAGCTTCTGCTCATAGTTGTTATGAAATTATTCTCTTCTTCTGAATTTATCTTTTGGGTCTCTCTTACCCCATAATCATTGCCTTTGGTGTCTTCTTCTTATGAGTAAACGTTATTCATATTTTCAGCTTCGGGTGGATTGGGATTTTATATCCTGCCAGTTCCCTCTGGTACTGTTGGGGAAGTCTGTTTTTATCCTATTTTCTTTGTGGTCTGGATGTAACTGTCGGTTACATTACTAATTTGGATGGTGGATGATATCAGGTCACACCTTTTTGCCTCAGTCCTTGGTTTCTCTCAGGGTTTCATGTAGGTTGAGGCTTTATTTGGTCTCTTTCTCCTCTTTTCATGATCCCCACCCCAGAGACGTCTCTGTATCTTGCTAAAGCACTGGTGGCTCCAGTTTGATTATGGAGATCTTGTTGCTCTCAGTCTTCAGTATAATCCTTCTGGTATTGGTACTGGTCCTGGCACTGGTACCTGATGCTGACTTGGTCCTGTCTACTGAAGCAACTCCTGAGGTTTCCATAGCTAAGCTCTGTCTCACTTCCCCATGATCTATACAGAGCCAGCATGTAAATCAGGCACATGATTATTGGAACTAACACTGGTTGATGACACTACTATTCCAGGAATTGGTTGAGTTGGTGTCTGTTGTTGGAATTCATGTGGGCTCCTCTCCTGCCCTACTTCCACTGGCTTTTAGTCAGGTTGCTTGTGTTTGTGCTGACTTTTTCTCTTCCAACTTTCCAGAAGTGTTTGTCATTTCTATGCTTCTTGCACTAGCACTGGTTTCCCAAGTTCAACCCTCCCATGGCCTCCCATGCTCTTCTAGCTTTTTTGAGCATTTTTCTACTAAATAGGAGGGCTTATTTATGAGTCTTTGGGGATTTTTTCTACCATTGGTCTTTCTAGGGCCATTTTAAAAGTTGGGCTTCTTACTAACCTTTCATGTTGCCATTTTAAGCAAAAGTCCATTTCTTAATCTTTTATTGCTATCCAGAACTGTTTTGCTTTCCACTCTTTGATCAAGTTTGAACACTGAGTTTCCTATTCATCTTTGAATTTTTTAAGGAATGACTTCAAGTCATTTTTGCTTCTATTAACTGTTCAAATACTTCCATTGATGCTTTGTGGCTATCAACAAATCTTTTGGAGGAGGGGGAGATGTCATATTCCAAAATTTTTCTTTGATCGCTTTGAAGCAAGTAGCAATTCTTTAATATTGCAATTCACTGTGCTTACAAGGTAAAAAGTATTTTGGGTTGTATTTTTTTTCCATTTTGCCTGCAAAATATATTCCTTCTTGTTGTAATTTTGAAGTTTTACTATGATGTTTCTTTTTGAATTAAACTTTGAGGTTCTTTCTGTTGATGCTCTATAGATCCTGTTAATATATCATTTTCCATTTACTTCTAGTATTTCTGAACAATGGTAATTTATGAATTATTAAAATATGGTATTTAGCTTTCCTCTTCAGAACAATTTTCTGGAAGACATAAATTATCTCTTCACAATTTCTTTTCAAGCTTAATTTTTCATAACCAAGGCTTCTCTGGGCATGCATAGTTGACCTAACATGGATGCTTATGGGTCCCCTATCACACACATGAATGTAACCTCATTTGATTGGTTGTCTGTATCTTTAAAACAGCCATACTAAGCCAATCCCTCTCTTTTGACTGCTCTCTTTTTAGCCACTCTTCTCTGCAATGTCTAGAGTGTGAAGATCTCATCACCCACAGGGTAGGTGCCATGAACTGAACTAAAAGAAGGACTTTCTTCCCTGCTTCCTCTTTTACTCCCATTCCAAGAAACAGGCCTTGGAAATGCTTGTTTCCATTCTGTATTGTTTATCCTATTTAGTTTCTGGTGCTGGAGGTTATCCTCACGAGACCCAGGACTTTGAGCCAGGGTCACCATGAAGCCTGTCTTCTCAGGGTACCTAACACTAAAACCTGAGGAAGCAATTTGGATTTGAAACTGGGAACAGGCTCTTTAGGAACTGAGCTAAACTGTGAATCTAATCCCTTCCCCTCTGCAGAGACTGAGGTTGTTCAAAGAGGGGCGGGAGGATCAGATTTCTGGTGTATTAGGAAAGCAAGTTTGCATGTTTGTTATTATACCCTTTGAAATAAATCTTGCTTGCTTGCCTGCTTTTTGGAGGGGGGGGAGACAGGGCAATTGGGGTTAAGTTATTTGCTCAAGGTCACATGGCTAGTTTTTGTGTTACGTGTCTGAGGTCAAATTTGAACTCAGGTCCTCCTGACTCCAGGGCTGGCGCCACCTAGCCTCCCCTGAAGCAAATATTTTTACGTAAAAGTTAATTTATCACTGGTGAAATGGAACTGTGTTGCAAGGGATCTATACCCCTTTAATTGGGGAATACCACTATTGGGGACTAAAGCAATTTGCCATACAGCCTAGGCATTTTTCAATACATTAAGAATATCAGAAAACCCACAGGAAGAGTAAAATCAAACCTGCCTGACCATCCAAGCAATGGGGACCACCATACCAGTGTTACATGTGGGAGACCCAAGCCTAGTCCTAGTTCCAAGTCCAAATCCCCACCTCAGGTTCCAGTCCCAAGCACGCTGGCTTCTCAGGGCTTCCATTCTGTGCTGGCTGGCTGCACCATTCCGCCTGCCGTCCTGCCTTCAAGGTCACCACGGCTCAAAATCCCAACTCCTATAAGGGAGTACAGCACCTAACACTAAGGAAGACAAACAGCACAGAACAGAAATAACTCCAAGTCTGTTTCTTAGATCCAGGGTAAAAGAGGGAGCAAGGGAAAAAATTCCTTCCCCTCCTCTTATTTAGCCCATCACACCCACTTTGGAATCTTCACCCTTTGGACACAACAAGTAAGAGTGGCCAAACAGAGAGCAGTTGAAAGAGTTACCAATTCAGTCTCACCAGTTTTAAAGATACAAGCCAACAGTCAGAGGATGTTACCCATATAAACCTGGTAGGGGACTCAGAAGTCTCTATGTTAGTCAGGTTAGATATGCTCCAAAAGCCCCTCAAAGGTACCTCTGTATTAAGTGAACTGGGTGTCCCCAGACAAGTCCAGGTTCCAGTTGTTTCACAGCATTCTCATGTTCTTATTTTTTATTTTGTTTAATTAATTTTCCTTCTACATGTACTATCTTGTTCTCCCATTCTGTCTTTCTCTATTTCAGAGAATTTGCTTTTATGGATAGTGTCAGTCTTTTATTCTAAATTCTGTACCCTCTTGTTAGACTTATTTATTTCTTCCTTAAGAATCTCTTTTGTATTTTTGCTTAATTCTTCACGCCAGGTATTTTGGAGATTTCTAGAGTTGTTCCTGCATCATTTCCAGGTGTTTTGTAGAACCCGGTGTAATATCTTCACCTTCCTCAAGTGATATTGACTCAATTTCCTTTGTTATGAAATATTTGAGAAGTCTTTTTAAAAAGGTTTGCTCATTTCTCTTTCTCATGGAGCAGCTATCTATTTTTATCAACCTGATTTCTTGATGTAATAAGTTCTAAAGCTTTTTGGTCTCAGAACCCTATAATGCCATGCATGAGCAGCTTCCCAAAAAAAATGCTACTATGAATAGCTTTTAAGGTTCTGATTACACAGTATAGTAAACACTCCATTTAGTTCATAACAAATCAAGACAAACATTCACAACAAATCACAATATAATATCCACAACATTACATCTTATCACAGAAAATCACAATATAGTGTTCACAACAGCTTAACATTAGAATGGCCACATAGCTTTCACTACAGTGGCACAATGTTTAGAATAAAGAAAGAAAGAATAATCATCTGTTTTCCCTAAGGGGGAAACCCTCCTTACTTAATCATTCAGTTATCTCACAATGCAATAATCAATCTTCCACTCATGAGGCAATCATAAATTAACTTAATCAGTCACATATCTAGCAATCACTAAGTATCGTTAATCACTAAATATAATCATTAGAAAATTACACAAACCCTCCACCCATTGGTGTCTAGTACACTTCAATTTCATCATGCATCCAAGGAGAGGCCTTTTCTTCATCTTGACTTGGGGTGGTCTCTCAGATTCCCTGGATCCCCTTCCACGGTCCCAGCTCCTACCTGAATCCACCAGTCACATGGATTCAGAGGCAGACAGCTCCCAGCTCCTTGTCCAGTCTTCCGGGAAGCTCTTGCTACACACTGAAGTTCACGGGGTCCAACACATCTCAAACCCTTCACAACTTCTGTTGCCAGGAACTCAAGGATCAACCAAGCCACAAACAAACAAAGTCTTCTCCCAGTCACGCTTCTCCAGTCCTCCAGCAGTTTGGCTGGCCCTAGGACCCAGAAGGAATCTTAGCCTTCCAGGAGGCAGTAACTTCAGCCTTCACCAGATTCTGGTCTCAAGAAAAACTCCAACTCAGTTTTCAGTCAGGTTCCAGATGCTGGGAGAGAAACTCCTCTCTCTCTCTCTCCCTCTCTCCCTGTCTCTCTCTCTGTCTCTGTCTCTGTCTCTCTCTGTCTCTCTCTCCCTCTCTCTCTCTGTCTCTCTCTCCCTGTCTCCCTGTCTCTCTCTCTCTCTCTCTCTCTCTCTCTCTCTCTCTCTCTTTCTCCTTCTCTCTCTCTCAGCTGGCTTCAGTCTCCACAATTCTTCTTCCACCAGGAGCTGGCCAGGAGGAAAATTCTTGATTCTGATTCTCTGTCCCTAGAACTCTTCTTATATACATACACACACACATTGCCTTCCTGTCTCAACCAAACCCCTCCTGCCACATCAGCAACAGGAGACAGAGTTCATGCCCTCTCTCTCTTTCACACAGGAGGCAGAGTTCATACACTCTGCCTCTTTCACAGAAGTACTTAGCCCTTAGTTACTACAGATCAAGTACCTTGCTAAATTAATTACCATTAAAAATCCCTTTACACTCTTAAAAAATTCCTGAGGACTCCCTTGAAGAGCTTTTGTTTATATGGGTTATCTCTATCAATATTTATTGTATTATAAATTTAAATGTCTTAGTATTATTATGAAAACAGTTTTGACCTCTAGGACCCCCTGAAAGTGTCTTGGGGATCACTAGGGGGTCTCAGATCACACTTTGAGAAAGACTACTTTTATACTGTCCTAAATGTAAATGTCTTCAGTCCTTGTATTTCTGTAGCCCCATTGTTATCACTTCTCTCTCCAAGCTCATGCTGTCTGGCTGCTTGTAGAAGACTGAGATGCCACCATAGTTGAACTTACTCTCTGCCTTTCTCAGTCCCATTTGTCTCTATCCTACCTTTGGAGGGTAATGGATAAAAAGTTGGGCATGGTCCCTAGAATGCTGCTAGGAGGAAACTCTGAAAAGCCTTTGCAAACATATCTCTTCTCTACCTTTCTTTCATTTCTCCTGCTGACTGCCTGCTTCCTTCCATATAGAATTATATAATTACAACCAGTGCTATACTTTTGAGCTCTTCTCCCCTTTATAATTTCTGATCTCTGACCCCTCCTACCAGAATCCACATTCCTATGTAGAAGGCTCCTTACTTTCCTGTCAAGCATTACAGGCTGGTGTGAATAATGAGCCTTAATCTAACCAAGGAGCACAATCCCCTGGAATACTTTGAAGAGGTCAACTGCAAATGCCTGTCTAGGGGCGGAACCAACATGGTGGCATAGAAGCAGGAAAATGTCGCAGCTTGAACATTGCCACCTCAAATACCCATAAAATATGACTCTAAACAAATTTTAGGGTTCCAAAATTCACACAAAAATACAGAAAAGCATCTACCACTGAAGGAAGTTTGGCAGAACGGACTCATTGCAGCACTGGGAGCCACAACCAGCCCAGCTTGAAACCATGGCTGGGCCCCAGGGTGGCAAGGACAGCTGGAGCCTTCAGGAGAGTGGATCAGCAGCAGCTATGGCAGTTTACAGAATTATCAAGCTATAAGAAATAAGGACTAAGTGAAAGGTCAGTGGAACTCAGCTAAATTTGGGGAAGAAAAGCAGTCTGGCCAAACTGCCTCCAGGGCAAAGAAGTGGGAGACGCGGTGGCCCTGCAGCAACTTCAAGTGGCTGCTTCAGAGCTCCCAGCCTGCAGACTGGAGGGGGGCTGCAGCAGCCTCCTAACAGCTCTGGCAGCTGCAAAAACCCCAGCAATTTGAGACAGAGCTTTCCCCTCCGGAAGCAGAGTTCCACAGAGCTAAAAAGACAGGTAATTCACTAGCAACATGTGCAGGCAAAGGAAGCAAAGTAAGAACAGCAACCAAACAGCAACCTTCTTTGGGGACAAAAAGGATAAAAGCATGGAATGGGAGGAAGACAACACAGTCAGAAGTCCCACACTAAAAGCTTCCAAGAAACATGAGGACTGCCTACAAGCCATAGATCAGCTTAAGAAGGATTTTTAAAACCAAATAAGAGAAGTGGAAGAAAAATTGGGAAGGGAAATTGAGAGTGATGCAAGAAAATCATGAAAAGAGAGTCAACAACCTGACTGAAGAAAATAACACTTTAAAAAATAAATTAACTCAAATGGCAAAAGAGGCTCAAAAAACCAATGAGGAGAAGAATGCCTTAAAAAGTCAAATTTGCCAGATGGAAAAAGAATCTCACAAGCTTTCTGAAGAGAATAGTTCCTTCAGAATTAGAGTGGAGCAAATGGAA
>JAQQSW010010718.1:0-12926 GCA_028646575.1 Pseudocheirus occidentalis | reverse complement strand
ATATATGTATGTATGTATGCATGTATGTATACATACACATGTGTCCATATAGGAGGATATCTATATATGTATACAAATACATATGTGAGTGTGTGTGTATATATGTGTGTGTGTGTGTACATAGAGAGAGGGCACAAGATCAATTTAAAAGGAAGCGATGATATTTTAAAAGGTGAAATTGAGAGGTGGGAGAAGAATAGAATGAGAGGAGACAGGGAGAAATAGAATGGGGTTAATCATCTCATATAGAAGAGGCAAGGGATAACTGTTACAGTGGAGGGGAAGAACAGGAAGGCAAAAGGGAATGGGTCAACCTTATTCTCATTGAATTTGGCTTAGTGAAGGAATGACATACACTCTAAATTGGGTATCTTGTCCTAAGGGAGAGTAGGGGGGATGGGGATGAGAGGAGGGATGATGGAGGGGAGGGCAAGGTGGAAGGGTGGGTTGTTAGAAGCACACACTTCTGTAAAGCAACAAGGACAAAGTAGAAAATAGAACGGGGGGAGAGGAAGGAGGGAAATATAGTCAGTCTTTCACAATGTGTCCATTGTAGAGATGCTCTATGTAACTACACATGTTCAGCCTACATTGAATTGCTAGTCTTTCCCGTTGGGGTGGGGGATGAGGGAGGAAGGGGAAGAATCTAGAAATTAAAGTTTTATAATCAAATGTTTAAAAATTTATAATTATTATTATTATTTATACAAAACTGGGAATTAAGATATACAGGCACTGGGGTAAGGAGATCCATCTTGTCTTACTGGAAAGGCAGAGAGATGATGGGGGAGGATATAGGAGAAAGCAGATTGGGAGAGGGGGTTATTTTGGGGTGGTGTGTAGGGGAATGATGGGGAGAAAATTTGTAACTCAAAATCTCATGGAAATGAATGATGTAAAATAAAACTAAAAATAACAAAAGTTAATTTTAAGAAAAAGAAAAAGAAGCAGAAAAAAACCTAGTCAAACATTAAAAAATAAGAAAGCAAAGTCTGCCCCCTACTAGGCTGAATGTAGGCACATGGGGCCTGTGATGGGAGGAGTTTGCTGAAAGGCAGAGCAGAGCTACAGAAAGCTGCAAGTCAGAGCTAGAGAGATGGTGGGAGAGAGAAGATGCTCAGACAAGGAGTTAGTCAGGTTTGTGAGTAAATATTGATCTTGTGTTGGTTTGTGGGAAGGCTGAAGGATAGTATGGCTTTCTGCTATGTTGTGGTGCATTAACTTTCATGTTCCTTTGATGAATTTGGTTTCCTGGTGTTGGGATTTAGTTTTCTGGTGTCTAAATAAATCTTTGGGTTCTATCCTCTAGATAGAGAATCTGTTATATTTTGCTATCAAGCACTATACAGGAATATTTATAGTCATAGTCAGTGCTGTAAATATTGTACTGGCACTACAGGGTAACCAAGAAATCTCAAAGCCATTAGTAAATTAGTGGGAGGTGTCCTCACTAAGCATGTGAAGACTTCCCTTGGTGGAATGGGCAGATGAGAACAACTTGTTCTAGTGACCAAGAATGTGGCTGAAGAAGGCATTGTAGAGCATTTAGAGCTTGTATCATCCACTGCACACTGAGCCATAACTAAGTCATCTTGATTTTAACTTGCCACTCGACTTTGATGACTCAAAGAGAGTAAGACTAAGAATTTCATGCTACTCTGCCTCACATAAATCCAATTCATACATGAATCAAAAGGCATCATCTATAACATTTCACCATTTTTAACTTATCTCAAAGTCCTGTGATGATGTACAAGTGATGAAACCACACGTGTGATTACTATAGGGGTATATCCCAATGTCACAATCCTGTACATAGCCAGTCCAGGCCATAAGGTCATCTTCTCACTGGACTGAAGCAGCAGCGTGATTTGGCAGCCCGAGTGTCTGATCAGCTTTTTTGAAGGATCAAACTACTCACCTCCTGGCATGAGAAAGGAGAAAGCTAAGTTGCCCTAAAAAGTGTCTACATCAACCAAACCTGGCCTTCAGGAAGCTTGGAAGAGGAAGGTTGATGTGGTAAGGTCAGTTCAATGTACAACATTTTGAACTTGAGGTTTTTGTGATAGATCCAGACTGAGAGAACCAGCTGGTTACTATAAATCTTAGACTGGAGCTTAGGGGAGTGAACAGGGCTGGATACATAATTCCATAGTTATCTTCAAAGAAGTTACAATTGGAGTTGAATATAGATGAAATTGTTATAGGAGAGAGGATAGAGAGAGAAGGATGGAAGGAAAGGCAGAAGACTAGGTTTAGAGAGTAGAATGAGAAAGAACAAACAGCAAAGAAGGCTCCTATGAAATAGCTAGAGAGAGCAGAACCAGGCAACAAGAAAGTCACCTAATTCAAGGGAGGAAGGACTATTGGTAAGGAAGAGGTCAAATTTTATAGAAATTTTAAAGAGGATGGGAAAAGAGAAAGAGTGAATGAATTGAGTATTTAAGAAGTGTTGCTTATTCCAAAGAATTTCATTAATGGCAAGGATAGAATACAAATTAGATTTGTAGCTGAGGAATGAGGTAGCATGAGAAAGTAGAAACCAAGCACAAATTTCTAGGAGTTTGGAATTAATAGGGAAAGAGGTAGCTTGAGGAAAAAGAAGGATGGATGAAGATTTTTTTTTTGGTAATGTGTGGTGGTAGTGGTTTTGTTCTTTAGAATGGAGAGATTTGATAAAATTTACAGATGGAGGAGAAGCCAATAGAGAGGGAAAGACTATAGTTGAGAGTGGAAATGAATGACAAAGAAGCATCCTGAAGAAAAGAAGAGATAGACTCCAAGGCTCAGGTTGTGAGTTTAGTCCAGGGGTGGGGAACTTGTGGCCTCAAAGGCCACATGTGGCCCTCTAGGTCCTCAAGTGTAGCCTTTTAACCGAATCCAAACTTCACAGAACAATAAAAGGATTTGTTCTCTAAAACTTGGACTCAGTCAAAAGTCTGCCCCCAAGGACCTAGAAGGCCACATGTGCCCTAGAGGCTACAGGTTCCCCACCCCTTGTTTGGTCTTTACAGAGAAGAGAAACACCTAATATTGAAGGGGAACAGATAAGAATGGGTAGAAATAGAAATGTTGTGAAGTGTCTGGGATAGGAGTTTGATTTCAATCTTCTCAAATTGCTGGGGGGAAAAAGTGGTAAATGAAGTCCCAGGCTTGAAAGAAGGCTTGAAATACTGGAAGACTGAGATCAGCACAATAGGTAATTCATCAAATAAAAGTTATAGCTATGTAGCTATGAGAGGGGCCTTGGAGCATAGCTGGCACATACTTACAGAGGACTTGATCAGCAGAGTTAGATAACTTTTCCCGTTAGTAATCAGTTGTAATGGTGTAGGAGAAGAGACAGCAGGCAGATGGTGGGGCTACACAGTGTATGTGATTAGGGAGGTAGGAATATCTGAAAGCAAAAGGAACAAAGGGACAATAGAATATATCAATGAAATGGCTGATGTTGAGATTGTGGGAAAACAAAAGTGAAGCCAGAACAAAGACAATGACTGGACAGAACAGGGAGGAATTACAGGACTGACTATCATCACAAGAATGAAAAACAGGTTCAACAGTGGGTGATGTAAACAGAAAGGAAAACATCAGAGAAATCAGAAATTTCAAGGTTCAGAACTGTCAAGATGGGGCTCTTTTAAGTATCAGTAAGTCTAAGGAATGACTACTTTGCTGGGTGACCGAGTTGTAATCAATATGGAACTCATGGGAATTAACAAGTTTAGTGAAATGAGAGGCCAGAATTTTAGAAGAATCAATGGTGTTGACATTAAAGTCCCTGAAAATGAGAACATGGGATAGTGCAGAGAGCAAGAAATGCTAGTTAATGATTTTGTCCAAGCAGATTCACATAGGGGGAAAAAATTAACCTCTAGGATAAGTCAATATTTAGTCTGGGACATGTAAAGGGAAATGACAGGAAGGACTTTTCTTCTCCTCCCCTACCCTAAATTACTAAAAATATTACCTCCCCACCCCTTTTACTAAATAGGATTACTGGCAGAAAGGTCATAAATCTGCTTGGGGAGGACCACAGAGGTGTGGGAGTAGGCGAACAGTTAGCATGAGAGGGTATAACCTTATTACAGGAAAAGGAAGTTGCCTGCCTGCTGTGTCCTGAAAGTAAATTAGACTGTGGCAAGTCATTTTGATCATAAGCAAAAATCCTTTTTATTGAACTGCACTCTAGGTTTACCTTGAAATGTACAACTGTGTCATGAAATTACTCCAGGGAAGTCATGTCCTCTTCAATCAACTGCGCTTTGGGGACTTTCCTCCTTCTATGATTATTTTTTTGTTGGCAAACATGCATATATGGCCTGAGTGATTCTGTGCACTTTCAAAGCTAGTAAATAAGTTCAAACAAGAAGGGGCAAAAGACTATTTTCTGCACAGCTAGATTTGATAAGCACTATAAAGTTATAATTAGAATTTTTACTTGAAAATATTCAGAAGGCCATGTACAAAATGAAAGCATTTCATGGAGATTTATGTTGTTTGTGTGTGATATTTTTAGTCACTTTGAAATGGTCTGTCTCTGACCACAATTGATAAAATTGATAGGTGATTCAGGCAAAATCTTTAAGGAATTAATAATCATGATTTGGTGATGCAATATGGGAAAAATAAAGTTATTAATGATATTAATTTGGTTGTAAAGTCACTCTGAAATAGCCAGTATTTTCAGTCCTTTATCTGTAAAGTGGGGAAAATAAAATAATAAGAATACTTACTTCACAGGGTTGTTGTTATACTTGAATGAGAACATATATGGAAAAAGTTTTTCAAACAATTATCATTATTTTTATTACTATAAAATCTCTTTCTAGAAGGAAGGGAATGATTTCATTTAAAAGTTTACAAGGTTTATCTGAATCAAAGACCCTATGGGATTCTGGGTTTTCCTTCTAAAACTTTCTAGTTCATCAGTTTCTCAAGTTAATTTTAGTTTCTTAATTTTGAGAATCAAAGTAAAGCAGCTGGAATTTTGAACATCCCTTAGTGACCATCTTAAAAAAAAAAATTGTGAGCATTCAGGTTCTGCCTCTGCTATTTGCAAAGAGCTTTCTCTTGTCTGGGCTCTATCATTGAAAGGATTTTACATTCCCTCCCCACACACACCTGGGGGCCCAAACAGACTCCTAATCTGACCATCAAGGTTCCGGGCCCCTAAGAGCTGAGAAACCAGACCAGAGAGATCCATCAGCACTCACTAAGGAATAAATGACTTTATATTGCCTATAGCTTCCTGCTGAGGTGAACGGCCAATCTCTCTGACTTCCCAAACAAGGACTGTAGCCTTCAGCGAAAGGAGCCGCTCCATTAGCAGAAGCCAGCTAACTTTCAGCTATATTCAACCCAGACTTCCTAACAGTATCACATCATAAAACCATCCCGCATCTGGCACAAATTTAAGGCACAGTTGGCAGTATTTGATACAGAAAAGAAACCAAAGACGGAATTAGTATCCCACACGGTTGTTTTTTCAAGTCATAGATGAAGTGCAGAGCCTTTTGGGGAGAAGGCCACAGAACGCCCACTAACTCTTCCTAAACTTAAGTTGGGCTGTCTAGAGCTTGTGTTCTTTGGGGAAAAACAACAACACTTCTGTTGCATCTCCTTTTACTTGCCTGGTTAAAAGTGTGTGATTGAGAGACTACTTTTTGGGGGGGAAGAGGGTGGGAAAGTCAGTTTCTAGCAGCTGTACCTGAATAATAATACTTCACCACTTTCCCTATTCTAGGGCAGGACATTCACCTGGGGCAGTAATTCAGAAGGCCCTTTAAGCCTAGGTGTGAAGGATTGCTCATCTATGGCCTAGTCTCTCATCTCTACAATTTTGGAACAAGGATGAACATCCTGGGAAAGTTGGCTATCCAAACTCATATAAGAGTGATTTGCACTAGAATGCTAATTGAATCCTTTACAATGGCTGTTATGCTTTCCCAGAGACTGATACTTGAGCTCTCAATCTAGGGCATTACCTTTCCATTTCAAAAGACCAAAACAAAAAAAAATCTGTAAAACTGGATTTTAAATCTGAAAGATTTTTGGAGATACTAGAATAGAAGGGAAAAAAAAAGAAGTTGCATAGTCTGAGATCTTGTTTTGTTTGTTTATTTTTTATTCCAGTGATTTCCCTTTTCTTTCCCTCTAACCCTGAACCACCCCTTCTAAAGAGAGAAACATTAAGCAAAGTCAACAGAGAAAGTGACCATGTCTAATATTTTATACCAGATTTCACATTTGTAATTCTCTACTTCTCTGCTAAGAGAATAAGGTATGTTTCACCATTTTCTAGAATCAAGATTGGGTCTGGAAAACAATCAGAATTCTACTAGTTTTTAGAGTTGTTTTAATTTATATCATTTCAGTCAAAAGTGTATATTTCCTGGTTCTGCTTTGGAGGCCGATAGTCTTGAGAAATTTCATAACAACAATAAAAATAATCACAGGCACTGGTAACAAAGAGTATGATATAGCTTGCTGAACTGTATGGTATTAGGCCCGTGTGACCTTACACATTCCCTGAGCTCCCTGACCCTCTGTTTTCTCATGTGTAAAATAAGATATTCCCACGGGGTTGGACACATACCTAAAAATTTTCGTGTTCTTTACTCAACACCCCAAGCATCTTTTTTCAGCGCTCTCTTAAATATTTTTTGCATACATTCTAGAGAATTCTAGGCCTTTCTACAACACAACCTATGTGAAATACTGCTTCCTGAGAAACAATTAAGATAATATTGTATTTGAAAGAACTATCTAATGGCAACAGTAGGATTCTCATTACTTGCTCCTAGTTCAAAGGGGGAAGGGCCGTGGATCTGGTCCTAGAATATAAGCTATAATTGTCTGTACATTTTTCTGGCAACGTCATATAGATTTTAAAGAAATAACTAGGGGTGGCTAGGTGGCACAGTGAATAGAGCACTGGCCCTGGAGTCGGTAGGATCTGAGTTCAAATGTGACCTCAGATATTTAACACTTACTAGCTGTGTGACCTTGGGCAAGTCACTTAACCCCAATTGCCCTGTCCTCCTCCCTCCAAAAAAAAAAAATGAAAAGAAATAAATTACTTTGGATTGCTACAGATAACCCAGAATTGCCCAATCGTAGGCTGAGCTTCTATTTTTTAATCTAGATGGAAATACAAATTCTGATTGTCGGTTCACATGTCTTATGTCTTATCACCCATGCCTTAATCCAGGGAATCCCAGCAAAACTGCTAGGTGACAGAGTCTACAGTAAAATCTCCCTCCTTCTCACTGCAGAGTATTTTTCTTTTATTGTTATACTATTCGACTAAAAAAAGACCTTTTAGGCAGGAGAGTTCACTTTCACCTAAGACTAAAACAGCTATAGAACAAATAATAGAAAGGGGACAGAATTTCGAGTTGAAAAGACTTGGGTTTGAACCTTACAAGCTAACTATGGAAAAAGTCAATCAATCTCTCTGAAATTCAGTTTCCTCATGCGTTAAACAAACAAGCAAACATTGTTTAGAGAAGATTCAATGAGATGGCATATGTAAAGTGTTCTGCAACACTTAATACTCTATTTAAATATCAGCTCTTGTTACAGTACACCTGCAGTTAGTCTATAGGCGTTATGTGTGTTAAATAGAGTGACTTAACTTTTCCTACAGCCTGTATGGAAAAAGTAACAAGTGGACACCTTAGATGTGAAAAAGTTCACCTACTTCCCATCCTTAAACAAACTGTTTGCACACTTTCCCCCCTGGCTCCCCAACCACACACCTTTCCACCAGCATAGATTTGCATCAGAACCTAAAGCACAATAGTAAAATGCTGAACTATAAACACAAGGCAAAAGACTGTTTTTGGCCAGTTTTGTTGACTTGTTTTACATCCAAATAGAAAGGTTCTACACCGTCCCTGCACCCTACTGAGGTTGGTTTTTTTTTTTACCTCATTAGAATCTTAAGCCAGGGTTATTGAATATTCAAAACATGACCCAAAACAACCGAGAATGAGTCCCTTTGGAATGTTAAAAAATATTTGTTATTAGAGTAATTTTCTGCATATTTAATAACTTCAGTCTTCCTAATAGCATAATTGAATGTAGTTTAAATTTTTCTTTCAGGAGAAGAAAAAAAGAGAGAACCAACCTGTTTTGAGGAAATTAACTGATAACTATCCACAAGTTGCAGTATAAATTCTATTGGAATTGAATAGAATTGTGGCTATGTTGATATAAAGGAATGAACACAAAAAAAATGGTTAGAAAATCAAGAGGAATTTCATGTTCAATTATGAAGTTGGAATAAGAATTTTCTGGGGCATTTAAATAAATAGCAATAATAATTTCCCATATAACAGATGAGAAGAATTGAGATAAAGTGACCAAGTGACTGTGAGAGGTTAGATGGAAGAGCCTTGTCTGGCTTGAAAAAAAAAAAACCAATGTAGCACTATCCAAGTTCAGGGCTTTTTCAACTGTACCATGCTAATTCTTATGTTGCTGAACCCAATAATTCATGTCATCAAGCCAGTTATTCATGTAGACAGTCTAAAGATTAAATTTCCTAGTCTAGTACTGGCTGCATCATACTAGCCACATGGCCTTAGGGAAGTCACTTACCTTCTGAAACTCCATCTCTTTGTAGAATAATGAGGCCAGCTCCAGGATACCTTGCAGGACTCTTTAGGATCAACTGAGAGCACATTTGTGAAATCACCTGTATACCAGGAAGCCCTATAAAAGTGTAAACCTTTATTTTTCTTGCTTTCTGATGAAATCCTTAGGCTCATGATAGAATCATATTGAGCAATAAGTATAGGTAGGGAAGTTTTCAGAGGAAATACACTTGGGTGACATGTTTTTGTTTGTTTTCCAGAATGAGATTAAGAATATGTGGGAGCTGGGGCTGTCAAAGAGCACTTCTAAAACTAACCACACAGCCTGAAAATTTTAGCCAAGTCCCCAGAGCAAGAGATGGTAGAATGGAGAGGAGGGGAGGTGGGAGGAGAGAGGGCTGTCAAAGGAGTAGGAGTCCAGTGTCAGTTGGGTTTCCTGCCCTTGTAGCTACTGACTCACTGGGTGATCTTGGAAAAAATAATTTCACTGGGGGAGGCTCAGAATAGAGCCCAGGATTTCCTGTTTCGCAGTTGAGTAAAGGATCCCTGAAGTCCAATTACTTCTAAATGCACTTAGATGCCAAATGAATTTTCTCTCAAAAGCAAAGATTTCAATTTTTTTTTTAACTGGGAAGAAAGTGGTAGAAGTTGGGTTCAGTGCACCACTATTTGATGTTTTGCTTCTAAAATAGCTCTTCAAGTTTGTAAGATAGTTATCCAAGCTCTACCTCCTAGGTGTGGGTGTAGCCTTAGGCTCCTTCCTGGGACTTCTCCTTTTTTCTCCCTGTTGGACTGGCGCTCTCTCTCTCTCTCTCTCTCTCTCTCTCTCTCTCTCTCTCTCTCTCTCTCTCTCTCTCTCTCTTCTCTCTCTCTCTCTCTCTTCTCTCTCTGTCTCTCTGTCTCTCTCTGTCTCTCTGTCTCTCTGTCTCTCTCTCTCCCTCTCCCCCTCTCTCCCTCGCTTTCCCTCTCTCCCCTTTATCTCTGTCTCTGTCTTTGTCTCCGTCTCTATCTCTCCCTCTCTCTCCCTTTCTCTGTCTCTTGTTTCTGTCTCTCTTTCTCCCACCCTCCCCATGCAACTATAATCTCTATGCAAATGACTCTCTCTGGCTTTCTAATCATCTCTGCTTGGGCATCTGTAAATCAATTTATTAAATGCCTGCTATATACCCAGCACTATGCTGAGTGCCAGGTGTACAAAATCTCAAATTGAACCTGACTAAAACAGAAGTCCTTCTCTTTCCCCATAAATCAGTCCTCCTAACTTTCCTGTTCCTATTCAGTGTGCCACTGTTCTTCCAGGCATCCAGGTTCACAATCTAGGACTACTAACTATTGTGCATCTCCCAGATGAATCAATTGTCAATTTTTGTTCCAACCTCCCCCATATCTCTTGATCTATCCTTATCTCCCCTCTCCCAACACAATCTCCCTGGTTCATGTCTTTCCTATTGCTATAGTTTCTTAATTGAATCCAGTTTCTCTCTTCTCTGAAGCTTCTTCTTCCACTTACCCCACCTCTAAAGTCATCAAATTTACTTTCCTAAAGTTCAGATCTGACCATGTTATTCCTTAAACATGAAACTTCCATGGTTCTTTATTGCCTCTAGTATAAAATACAACCTTTTCTTTTTGGTATTTGAAGCTTTTCACAATCTGGCTCCAATGGATTTTTCTAGGCCAATTACACATTACTCCTTCTCACATACTCTACTTTCAGTCAAATTGGCTTACTTGTTCTTCCTTGTGAAGCATGTATACTCTGACCAGAGCTGGAATGTTACATTTGCCACTCAGAGTTCTAGGGTACCTGGAGAGGTTTCTGTGATATTTTTTTTCTCTAGGACCATTGACTCAAACCCCTATTCAATGGGGGTTCAATGATTGACTGAGTATTAAAATTAAGTGGTTAAAGGAGACATATGTCAAACAGTCACCATGTAATGAACGCATCCTGAAAGAGTTCAGCCACAAAGAATTCTCGATTGAAAAGGACATTTTCTAAATTTTCTAAATGTCCTTTTCACAGATGACATTGGATGTTCCTATAGATGAATGACATGGAACAAAGCTTCCTCTGGGAAATCCCCAGCACTGGGGGAGCAGCCTGGGGGAGAGGAGGGTAAGTGTTGTAACTATCCTGAAAACACCAAGTAGATAAAAGTAGATGAAGAATGCACATTGCCAAAACCAAGGTATTTACTGCAGAGACCATGAGCTAGATTTAGAATTGAGTGGGAGACAGTTAGACCAAATCACTTGAGATCAGTTGAGAAATTATAATGTTTTCTAGGGATGGACAAGCTAATAGATTCATAACAAATAGAAGGCTGCTCATTATTTTTCCCTTTTGGGGTTCCAGAGATAACCCTGAAGGGTTTAGTGTGTACCTAATATTATCATTGCTTACGTGCCCAGAACAATATAAATTAAATAGCCAGAATTAATTAACTTTTAGAAACACAAATTTTTCTAAGGTGGTCCAGTAAAAACAGTCGGCACAAAGCATTACTCCAAACGGAGAATATACTCTCCATAAGTACATACAGAGTTTTGGATCAAGTGGGCACAACATTAGAAAGATCATATGGCCAAAGAGATAAGTCAAAGCTCCTGGGGTTTGGGGTAAGTCTTTTTCTACCTTTGTGTACCCTTAGGTACACAATTAACCTCTGTTAAAAAATGCCCCTTTATAGCTCTCTTTTGGGACCCAAGAGTTGGTAGCTATCCACCACTATATTCCCCTAAAGAGGTGATAATCACTGCAGCTTTCTCTGTGTGTCTTCTTTGTTCTCTCTCAGCTGCTGGATGGATGTAATGTTGGTTACTGGTCCAGTCCTTCCAGTGACATGATTCCATGTCAGTCCTCCTTCTGGGATCACTCCCTCACTTCCCCCTTCCTAACGGCTGTTATCTGATAGAAGCACAAGGAATCTTCCTCCTCAAAACTCTCCCAAAGTATGATTGCCTTTCCTTACTTCAATAGACTTAGGTCCAGAGTTGTGTCTAATTTAATTAATCCTGATAGTTTCGTGGATGTTATAATCTGTTTTTATCCACTGGCCAAAAGCACAAAATTTTTAAGGACTTCTTGTACCTTATTTACTTCTTTGAATGATTTTGTAACTCAATCAAGGAAACATTCTCACCTGGTAAAGGTATCAGGCCTAAAACATCTCTAAGAATAAAGAAAAAAGGTATTTATTAGGTACCAGGCACTGTGCAACATGCTTTACAAATATCTCTTTTGAGCTTCCCAACAGCCCTAGGAGATAGGTTACATTTGAGAAAACTAGGGTAGACAGAGGTTAATTGACTTGCCCAGGGCCTCAAAGCTAGTTTACAAGGTGAAATTTGAACTCAGTTCTTCCTCACTAAAGGTCCAATACTCCAAGCACTGTGCCATCTAGCTTCCTTATTACAATAATGGAGGTGTATGAGGTTCCCTATTCAATATATAACAGGGACTGGCTAACAATTCTAGTACTTATGATCATGTGCAGAGTATTCAGCTGATCTATGTGCTCATGTCAAAAATGCAAAATGTACAGGTTGTATTATGTATCTGGTTCCGATACACTAACTATGTAATGAAGAGGAATCTCTCTGATTGGCTCTGGTGCTGGCACTGGAGCGCCCAAGTCAAATGCCTGACAATTCGGCCAGGGTCTGTCCCTTGGAAAGCCTTACTAAGATGCTTACTAAGTCTTACTAAATGCTTTTTGGGTGGGAGATAATGATGTAAGGGGATAGGCCAAAGTCCACAGGTGACCATGAATATGGTCTTTGTCCTTTATGGGTTTACATTTGTTTGTTCTGTTTGTTTGTTTGTTCTTTCCTCTTCCAGGTGGAGTTGAAGGTGATCTTGACAGTGAACTCTGAAAAGTCTGGAGACTGAGTAATCAGATGTTATCTAGGTAATGACTTTTGTGGCCTAGCCAGTCCAACATTGCAGTTCCAAGGAATGACCTTTAACCTTCAGTACCCAAGCTGGAGATAGATGAAACTCAGACTCATCCAACAGATTGGTTGGTTTTTTGGTTAGTTCTTATTTCATGCTCCAAAAGAACCAAAATGACATCACTTGTTAGAGTCAAGGTACAATGTGTCCAACTGTGGTTAATCAGAATACTTTGAGCTAGGAAGACTCTACCACAGATTGAACATAAATATTCAGTATGATGAGGTGTAGGCTCTGGGACCCCTCCCCCCTTTTGAGCTCTCCTTGATTCTTTGAGGTACAGGCTCTGGGAAAGTAAACTTTCCCAGGGAAGACATTTGCCTGAGGTCATGAGCCTTGAGATGCAGCTCTGCCCAAGTCTTTAG
>JAQQSW010010717.1:0-12927 GCA_028646575.1 Pseudocheirus occidentalis | reverse complement strand
GAATTTGGCTTAGGGAAGAAATGGCATAAACTCTAAACTGGGCATCATGCCACACAGGAGAGTAGGGGGCATGGGGATGACACACTTCAGTAAAGGGATAGGGACAGGGTAGAGAACAGAACACGGTAGGGGGGGAGGGATAGGAAGGAGAGACAGAGTATCACTGTCACAATATGTCCACTATGAAGATGTCCTGTATAATCTCACATCCACAGCCTGTATTGAATTGAGTGTCCTTCCAGTTGGGGTTGGGGACAAGGGAGGAATCGAAAGAATCTAGGATTTAAAGTTCTGTAATACCTGCAACTAGGAATTAAGATATACAGGGGCTGGGATAGGGAGACCCTCCCTGCCCTACCAGAAAATAAGAGAGCACAGCAGGGCCTCCCCTGTGGGATTGCTGTTTTAGGGTTGGGGCAGGGGCAAGATGAGGAGAAAATTTGTAATTCAAAAATGTAATGAAAATAAATAATGTAAACAAGAAAACAAATTAAAATAAATTAAAAAAAAAAAGAAATCAAGGGGATGCAAAAAAAAATTTTTTTTTTAAAGATTGACTTCCTGAAGTTGATTTTACTTTATATTTCAGATTAGCAATAAAATGCAGTGTAGTGAGTCTGGAGTATAGTAGCGCAAATCTCCAAGGAAGGAATCACAATTCACAAACAGAAATTCAACAGTCCATTTGCACTAATTTCTCACCCTCGTGCTATCTCTTGATTTTCTGGAAGGGTGGGAGATTCTAATAGATTCTTTGACTTTAGTTTTGGGTTAGGCAAGGTATGATGTATGTCTTTTTCACAAATGGAGCCTGCTATCTTCCCTTTTTCCATAAAGTAGTGAGGATTGTGTTGCAAATACCCAGAAAAGGAATGATCTGGACAGAATTCAAATATTTCCTGATTGAACTAGAATAGCTTTGGCTCAGTTAAAACTCAAAGGTTTTATCTATAATCTATAATACCGCCTAGATGCCCCCTTTTTTTCCATGTTTAGTGGAGTGGGTTTGATACCTAAGGAGCATGGATTATAGATTTAAAGTTGGAAAAGCTCTCAAAAGTCAACTGTCTAGTCCATCACCAGGTAAATGAGGCCCAGAGTGATTGTGACTTTTCTAAGGTAATACAAATTGTGAGTGGCAGAGCTAAGATTAGAATCCAGGTTCTCTGAATCCAAATTCAGCCTTGTTTTCACTTCACCATTCTGCCCCTAGGATCTCTAATTATCTCAATTATTGTTTCCTGGAATCTTCCCACAGTGGCTTTCTTCCTAAATCCATACCTTGGCCATTCACTTGTAAGGCCAAATTCCTCAGTGACTACCTTTCTGTGGTCTTTCCTGTGTGCTCTTTACATACTAGCATCACTCTTACCTACTGTTCCATTTCTCAAGGCCAAAACTAATTACTCAGTACTTACTGGGTTTCTGCCTTTCTCATTAAAAACTGGAAAGAGAAGAACAATCATGGTTAAGAAATAATCCAAGAGGATTAAGAGAAGAACTAACTTATTTTAAGTGAGTTCAGATATTCAGATCTAGATGAAAATACATCCTAGAATGTGAAAAAAAAATTGCAGGTATAATTTCTGAACCACTCTCAGTAATCTCTGAGAAACCATGGAGAATATGAGAGGTGCTGGAAGATCAAAAATGTACAGATTTTCAGATGGGAGAAAAATAGATTCTAGAGAGTATAAATATGATTCTGGGTATGATAAAGACATGATTCTAGAAACTACAGATCAACTAAAGATATGGTGCTGATGCCCACAACAATTGTAAAACACATTATTATATGTGTTGTAACATTTAAAAAGTGCCACAATCACAAGTAGACTGCTTGGATTTAATTAAGGAGAAAGTATGCCATATTAATTTTTTCCCCTTTTTTGATAGGATCACCAAACTGGTAGATCAAAAGAAGGCTATAGACATAATATATCTTTATTGTAGCAAAGGAATTGGAGTGTCATTATGGTTTTGAGGATAAGATGATGAAACATGAAGGAAATAATATTACACTTAATGTGAATTCACAATTGGTTGAACAGACTAGTCAAAGAGTATTGACTTATGATTTCATGGTCTACTTATATGGAAATCTTTAGTCTTCCTCTGATAGGGCTTTATCCTGTCGTACATTTTTATCAGTAACTTGGATGAACATATGAAAGCTATACATTTATCAAATGACACAAAGATAAAATATGTAGCTGATAGAATAGATGAAAGGATAGAGTCGAAATTTTCTTGACACATTGGAACATTTGACTGAAATTAGCAAGATGAAATTTAACACATTGGAATGTAAAATCCTGCATTTAGGTTGCTGCATGAAATATTGAGTTCCTTCTTAGAGCAAGTATTTAGACAGAAACTGGAGACCCATTTGACAAGAATGTTTTAGAAGGGATTTCTGAATTGGGTGAGGTTAGCTACATAACCTTTAAGGTCCCCTTTTACCTATAATTTTATGTGATTGTAAAGTCTGAATTGTTAACAGCAGTTCAAGTCAGAAATATACTTGCTTTTGGGGTTTTTTTTAATTTTATTTTTGCTTTCAGTTTTGAATTCTCTCCTTCATCTCCTTTCCCCATCCATTGAGAAGGCAACAAATAAAAAACCCATTATACATATGAAATCATAGAAAATATACTTCTGCATTAGCTATGTTCTGGGGGAAAAGGAAGAAAAATAAAGAGAAAAATATATGCTTCATTCTACACTCTGAGTCTTATCTGTTATCTGGAGATGGATGGCATTTTTCACCATTAGTCTTTTGGAATTGTTGTGGATCATTGTATTGATCAGAGTAGCTAAGTCTGTCACAGCTGACTATCTTGACACTATTGCTTTTATTCTGTACATTATTTTCCTGGTGCTGCTTACTTTTTTTGCGTCAGTTCATATACAGTCTTCCCCAGTTTTTCCAAAACCCTTCCCTTCAGTGTTTCTTATAACACAGTACTTTTCCGTTACATTCATTTACTGTTAACTTGTTCAGGTATTCCCCAGTTGATGGAGATCCCTTCTTTCCAATTCTTTGACATTACAGAAAGAGCTGCTGTAGATAGATATTTTTGTACATTTGGGTCCTTTTGCTTTTTCTTTCATCTTTTTGGAGTATAGGCTTAGTAACACTGTTGCTTGAAGGGTATACATAGTTTTATAGCCATTTTGAAGTAGTTCTAAATTGTTCTCCATAATTGTTGGACTAGTTAATAGCTTTACCAGCAGCACATTATTGTACCTGTTTTCTCACATTCCCTTCAGCATTTATCATTTTCCTTTTCTGTAAGAATATGATTGTTAACCTTTTAATTTTGCGACATCAACAAAGCATACCATTATTCTTCAAAGGAACTAGGCTGCTATTAGTCTTACAAAAGCACTGTCATCCTCAAACAGCAGATCTTCAAACACTGGTCTCCTGTTCAGCTTTAAAGCAAGATTTTAAAGATGAAAAGGAAGAAAATATACAGAGAGGACCATAGTGTTGGAAGAAACCAGATTACTCTTGTTAAATATTATGTGTTGCCTGTATACTGACTCCAAACTGTCTGATACTCTGTGCCTCTCATCTTCTTTACCTTACAGTTCTAGTTTCTAGTTTGAAAAATGCCAACTTAGAGAAAATAGCAGTTTAATTTGAAAATGTATTCTTATATCTAATTTTATTAGTTTAGGCTTAAACACTGACTTGGAATCAGGAAACCTGGGTTCAAAACCTGTTTCATACACTCACTAGCTGTGTTACCCTAGATAAGTTATTTAACCACTATTTCTTCACCTGTAAAATGAAGGGATTGAGGGATTGGTCTTAGATTTATAAATACCAGAAGCAAAGTTTAGAAAGAGAAGAGGGTGAATATTTTAATTCATATTATATGCAAAATCCAGAAGATGACAAGATAAATATTTGCCCTGTTGAAAAGTTATTTTTTTCTCTTGTATTTTTTATTGCTTCTCATTTCTATAGAAATAGTCTATTTTAATAGAGACGCTGAATGCAGGATTATATTTAACATTTAAAATGGAAGTAATAAGTCTAATTTTCTTATTTTAGGTTTGAAAGATTAGAAGTTCTTGCAGTATTTGCTTCCACAGTTCTGGCACAGTTGGGAGCTCTCTTTATATTAAAAGAAAGGTAAGTTTATTCTATGAAAATCTAATTCTTTTTTTTTTTTTTTTGCCTTTTGGAGGGCAGGTTGGGGTTAAGTGACTTACCCAAGGTCACAAGGCTAGTTTTTCGTGTTAAGTGTCTGAAGCCGGATTTGAACTCAGGTACTCCTGACTCCAGAGCCGGTGCTCTATTCACTGCGCCACCTAGCCGCCCCTGAAAATCTAATTCTGATTTTTCTGACTTTTTTTTGGGAAAGGACAGGCAAGGCAATTGGGGGTAAGTGACTTGCCCAAGGTCATATAACTACTAAGGGTCAAGTGTCTGAGGGCACATTTGAACTCAGATCCTTCTGACTGCAGGGCAGGTGCTCAATTCACTGCCACCCACCTGCCCCTAATTCTAATTTCTAATACCAATACCCTTTTGAAGTATACTTCTGCTTATGCCACCCTTTTGAAGTAGAGGCGGTGATTACTTGTTAGCTCTTCATATTCACAGTCATGTCACTGTTGAATTACTAGATAGAGTGATACATTGTATACCCATAAAAGTGTCATCTACATGAGAAATGGTGGAAGAAGTGGGATCAAAAATGGGGAGTGCCTTATTCAATTTGTCAAAAACAGTATTGAAAGCCTAGGGATACAGGTTGGAGGGGCGGCTAGGTGCCTCAGTGAATAGAACACTGGCCCTGGAGTCAGGAGGACTTGAGTTCAAATCCAACCTCAGACACTTAACACTTACTAGCCATATGACCTTGGGCAAGTCACTTAACCCCAATTGCCCTGCCCCTCCAAAAAGCAAAACAACAACAAAAAAAAATCAGGTTGGAATTAGATCATGGAGGCTTTCAGATTCCCAGATAATGTCCTTTATTTTTTATAAACCTACTAAAGGTTTTGAGTTGGGGAGTATATGCAGTACATTACAAATGTAATACAAATATTGCTTTTTAGCATTGTGAGAGATAATTTAGAAAAGGATTATAGGTTTAAAGCTGAATGGATCTCAGGGACCACATAGTCCTTTTTTTTGTTTGTTTACTGATTAGGAAATTAAGACTCCAAGAGTTTAAGTGACATTCCCAACACGACTTAGGAGAGAGCCTTAAGAGACATTAAGACTAGTTAAAAGGCTAAAATTTGGAAAAATTAAACTTTTTTTTATAATCTAAGAAAGGACAATATTTAAAACTAGCTATTGATGGATTGAACTACCAGCTACATTGGATTTTTGGAAGATGTTTTGAATTTGAGACTTAGAATATATTTCTAAGTATTTGAATCATTACTGTATCTGTTCATATTTTCCTTTTTAAAATATTTCAGCTTAGGCTAGAATAGCAATGACAATTCCTAGTACCTACTGGGATTTTATTGTCTAGCATAAGATGCTTATTAGTGATATCTTTGTTATATCAGACTCATTAACAGAGGTTGCAGACAGATAATAATAGAAATTAAGTGAACTGACCTAGTAGAAAATTAGGGCCTTAACGATACTTTATGTTCTTATTGTTTGAAAATACATGTGTGCACACACATGCATGCGTCTCTTGGTTCTCCTAGGTGTCAGACTACTCCTCATTTTCCTTCATTGGTGCATCATTTTCTTCTTGCTACTTAACTCCAAGGGTACCTCAAGGATCTTTCCTTTACACCCTTCCCTTTCTATACTTTCTTCACTGATAATCTCTTTCACTTCTATCACTTAAGTGATCACCTTTATTTATATCACTGCCAAATCTTTGTATTCAGTACCATTCTCTTCCTTGAGCTATGATTCCACATCTATAACTCCCAGCTGGGCACCTCAGCCAGGATGTGCTCATAGCATATCACACTCAACATATTCAAAACTGAATTTTTCATCTTCTCTCCTTTCAGAGTACCTATTTTTGTTGCTAGTATTCCCATCCTCCCATTCATCTAGGCTGAAAACTTTAAGTCATTTTTTGACTCTTCTATTCTTTTTCTCACCATATCCAGTCAGTTCCCAAGACTTGTCAGTTCTACCTGCACAGCATCTCTTAAATCTATCCCTTCCTCTTCATTCACATGACTATCACTCCAGTTCAGTTCTTCATCACCCATAGCCTAGACTGTTATAATATTCACCTACCTGCTTTCTTTGTTTCTATTTTTTTCCCTTCTCTAGTCTATCACGCCCAGATCTGGTGGTGTTATGAAAACCTGAACTTCAAAGGTCAGGGAATATAAGGACTGAGAAAAGGATATGAGGTTTGGCAATTGAGATCATTGGTTACTTAAGAGCAATTTTAGTTGATTGCTTTATATATATTATTTCATCTGAATCAATTTCTAATCCCATTCACATAGCTTTCCTTCATGCAGTATATGCTTCAGGCAAATTGGGATACTGTTAACTGTTCTCTCAACCCTTTTCATCTTCTGCCTTAAGGAATTAGCACAAGCTTTGCCTTAAATGTTCCTCTGTATTTACACCTGTTGAAATCTTTCTCTTCCTTCAAGGCCTGTCTTAGATGCCACTTCCTCCATGAAGCCTATCTTGATTCTTCAGCAGAAGATGATCTTTCCTTCCTTCTGAGAATACTTTATATTTTTCCTTTTCCCCCATCACATTCTATTTCAGATTATACTTAAGTAGATTTTAAACTCTTTGAAGGTGGAGACTGTTTTTCATTTCTATGTCTTCAGTACAAGTGATCATCTGTCCTCTGCTTCAGGACCCACTGACTCTCCATTCAGGTCATTCCCCTCTTTGCTAGTCATCAAGCCTAAACTGGCCTCTTTGCTACTTGCATCCTGTGCAATCTCCTCTGCACAGGATAGCCCTTCACCTACTTGACAGCTAGCATGTTTCTCCTGAGTTTTCTTTTTTCCAGGCTGAACATGTCCAGTTTCTTCAACTGATCTTATGTAACATGGACTCAAAGTCCTTTTTTCCACCTTGGTTGCCCTGATCTATGTGCTCTCCAGTCTGTCACTGTCCTTAAACTGTGCTACTCAGAACTGAGCAAAATATCCTAGGAGTGGTCACCTCAGGGCAGAACACAGCAGGACTATTAAGCTCATTGCTTCTTTATTCCTAGAAACTACTACTTTCTTAACACAGCCCAAGGTCGAATTAACTTTTTCTTTTTGGCCTCTACATCACACTAGCAATGATTGTTGAGTTCACTTGTCACAGTTATCTAGGTATTTTTTTTTTCCAGAACAATGATAAAGTTGTTTTTTTTTTTACCCAAGTTCAAGACTTTATATTTATCTCATTTGAATTTCATCTTATTAGATTCAGCCCCAAAATTCTTTTGAATCCTAACTCTGTCATCAGTATGCTGTCTCTTTTAGTCTTAGTTCATCTGCATATTTGATGAGTATAATGACTATACTTTTATCCAAGTCATTAGTAAAAATGTTAAACAGCACTAAGCTAAGACAAATCCCCAGGGTATTCCACTGGAGACCTGCTTTGTTATATTGAATCATTAATAATTATTCTTTGGTGAGGTTGTGGGGGTGGGTGAGGGATTGCCATTCAACCAGATGTGAATAATAACCATTTAATGTTGGTACAATTGATCTGAATATTCAGATCAACAGATTGTTGGTTTTGGTCTCCAAAAGCATTAATATTTTTTATCCATTAAGTTAAACAGCCAGTCTACAAGGTTACCATGTGTTATGCATGAAGAAGGGCAAAAACAGTGTGTCTAGAAAGAGCTCATCATCTAAGGGGGGAGACAACATACATACAACCATGAACAAGCAAGATCTAGAGAGGATAAATTGGTAATCTCAGAGGGAAGGCATGATCATTAAGGAGAATGATTAAGGTTTCTTGCAGAGGGTGAGATTTTACCTGAAATTTAAAGAATGCCAGATTAGTGAGGGGAGTAATATGGACCCTAGAAAGATAATCTAGAACTCAGTTACAAAGGATTTTAAATGCCAGATAGAGGAGATTGATTAATTCTTTGTGTGGTATCTCAACCCTCTTTCACTTTAAGTAGAAATTCATTTCAGCATAGAATTTTTCATAATTTTGTAGTTTTTTTAAAAAGTCTCATTGGTTTTTTAATGTTTAAGTTTACATATTCTTCCACTAAAACCCTATACTGACATCTCATTATATGGATCAAGCCAGTGGATTATACACTTTCAAAATTCTTAATGAGCTAGAAAGTCTTTTGATTTGAATCTAGTGATGGACATCCAGGAATAGCCTAAATTTGGAGACGCTTATCACCAGATTGGCCAAAGCAATTCTCAAAGAACTTTTGCTTTGTCAGAGCACTTGTGTTCATCATTAGTTGAAGAAAAGCATCCACAGTGCTGAAATCAGAAGTCATTGGTATATTTCATGGTATAAAAGTCAGGTAATCAAGTTTACTAAGACTAGGCCAAATCCATTTCTTGGTTAGTTAGAAGTCTTTGGTAGAGGCCTTTAGTACCAAATGAATCTGTAGATTAATTAATTGCTCTGTTCTATCCCTGTTCTTCATTATTGCTAATATTCAGAAGTTAACTTATTGTGAGAGTTTGAATAATTTTGTTGCATTAGGTTTGGATAAGTTGAACATTTAATAATTTTTCCCTTGTAATAATTTATAGAACTTATTTAACAAATTCCATGTCATTTCTTTCTTTAGCGTGGAACGTTTTTTGGAGCAGCCTGAGATACATACGTAAGATTATATTTTAATATGTGTCACTTTTCATTTATTTGTTTTTCATTTTCAGTGTTTAATAAATATGTTTTAATAGATAGTAATTGCTTTTTCTTCTGCTGAAGTTAATCATTTATCAGCATGCTTTTCCAAAGTGCTTCAAAGATCCCAAAAGTAACTTTTCCTAGTGGGTTGCCCCAGTGTTTTCTTCCCATGGACCATCTATTTAGTCTCCCAATTTTAGTCTTTATTTAGTCTCCCAATCACTGCCCTGAGAAGTTTGCAGGCAGTCCTAGATTGTACTTTCCAGGACAGCACCCCCAAGCATTGTTCCTCTGTCTTTTATTGTTAAATTTTATGTATGTGTATATATGTATATGTAAAAATATATGTGTAAATATACAAACACAATACAAATATATGTATATGTAGAACATTTAAAATTGTTGTAAATTACAAAATAATTGGCATGAAGATTGTTCGCGCCTACTTTAAACTAGTCAAAGTATGACTTGTTCTGTATATTTACAAGAGGAACATTTATACATATTGACTTTAAAAATGGATCTTTATAAATTTCATGAATGCCAAATATTCTTTTTCTATACCACTTGAGGCAGTGTGCAGTAATAGATTAAATACCTGAACTTCTGTTCAGATCTCCTCTAACAATTACTAATTGTGAAGCCAAAGGTAAATCTCTTAACTTCTAAGCCTCAGTTTATTCATCTGTAAAACAGGGATGACAGGCAACTAGGTGACACAGCAGATAGAGTACCAGTCCTGCAGTCAGGAAAACCTGAGTTTGAATCCACCCTTAGACCTTACTAGTTGTGTGACCACGGGCAAGTCACTTAGCCCCATTCACCTCACTTTCCTCATCTGTGATATAAGCTATAGAAGAAAATGTCAGACTACTCCAGTCTCTTTGCCAAGAAAACCCTAAATTGGGTCATGAAGAGTTGGGCACAACTGAAATGAATAAACAACAAAATAAGGATGGTGAGAGTATCCATATCTTAAAGGGTTGTTATGAGGCTCAAATGAGATAATGGACGTAACACACTTTGCAAACCTTTAAGTGCTTTATAATTGTCAGCTAATATTTTTATTGGTACTTTGGCTCAACAAAAGTATATGGTCCAAGGGGCAGCTAGGTGATGCAGTGAATAAGAGCACTGGCCCTGGAGTCACAAGGAACTGAGTTCAAATTCAGCCTCAGACACATAACACTTACTAGCTGTGTGACCTTGGGTAAGTCATCAATTGCTTTGCCTTCACTCTTCCAAACCTCCCCCGAAAAAAATAAACAATTTATGGTCCAATAGCTAAGACACCTGAGAGGGCTCCAAAAGCCAAGTTCAGATTCTGGTTTTGACTCTTGAGTCATTAAAAGACAGCAAGCAAATAAACCACTTTATCTATCTATTTTTCTATCTTAAGGGCATAGATAATGCTATGTATCATGTGAAATGAAATATTTATTGACGAAGGAAAATAAGCATGAATTTTTTTTTCCTTTAGGGGACGATTGTTAGTTGGTACTTTTGTGGCTCTCACATTCAACTTGTTTACAATGCTTTCTGTCAGAAATAAACCTTTCGCTTATGTCTCTGAAGGTATGTTTTTCATTTGCCATAATAAGTAAGAAAATTCATTTTTTTAAAATTGGCTCTTTTTACCTTGATTTTTTACTCAGTCTCCGCTGTGAAATGGTATTTTTTTCTAATAGAAAATAGTGGAAATAGAATTGTCCTCAGAATCAAGAGAATCAGATTCAAGTCTGAGCTTTGATATACACTTGGCAAGTCTTTTAACTTCTCAGGATTCAAGCAACTTTCTGAGAGTATAAGTTGCAGAACAGATGTCAAACTTAATTGGTAGAGGAAGTTTCCTCACTGTGAGTTCCCTACACAAATGAAATGACAGCTCCAAACCAAAGATTTTTTTTCTTTGTGATGGCTTCATTACACCTATAGTATTAATCACATACATCAAATATAAAAATGTGTTCTGAAGAGAAGAATGGTAAAGAACAATCATTTTTAACATTTTTTCTAGCAGTTTTAAAGCTCAAAATAAAAAAAAATATTATTTCAGACCTCATTAATTCAGTTATAGAGTAGGCTAAAGTATGTTAATACCATTTATAAAGGAAAAAAGCCTTTGCTAAGCAAATTAATAAGTAAACAGTCTTATAAAGAGAATGTTTAACGGTAAGAAAATAATATTTTAGGGCAGAATAAATTTCTCTTTAAATAAAATAATTGAATTAATTACAAGTAATTTTAATCTACTTAAAACAAGTCCAAGAGGACATCAATTGGGCAACACTTTATAAGTGCATATAGTTGGAATAACAAAACTTTCAAAAATATTTTGCAAGTTGGAGTTTTTTTGATTCAGATTGGCTATCACTTTGGTGGTCTACTTAATAAGGTTTAATTAAGAAACCTCAGTATTTTGGGGTCCTTCAATCCAAAAAAGGGCTCATAATTCCATTAGTGGATGGATGGAAGTGATAGTAGGAGGTGAATTGGATAGGCCAGTCATGGTGTGTCAGAGAACCTGAGATATTCAAGGAGAGGCATGCACTAGGATAGGCATTCTAAGGAAGTCTGTTAACTTTTTTTTTTGTTCTTGGTAACTAAATTTTGCTGTATTAGGTTTTCTTTGTAATCCTGTGTATTTTATGCATTTAAAAACATGATTCTGAGAAGAGATTCATAAGTTTCACCAGATTGCCTTAAGGGTTCTTTGACACACAAAAAAGTTAAGCACCTTTGTAGTAGGTCTTAAGAGTTTGCATAATGGGGTAACCTGAAGAGCACAGCTGCTTGAAATTCTTGTTTAAGCTGAAACAGTTTTATAAGTTATATCGTATTTCTTATGACCTAGAATTTTGGGACTAGTGGCTCAGAAAATAAAGGACAAAATTTGAGATGAGCATATTAGTGACATGTGGAAATTTGAATGAGATAATCTAGAAAGTTTCACTGAAATAGGTTTGTATAGAGCTCTATACTAAATATGTACATTCGTTCTTTTAAGCAAACTGGTTAGGATATATTGGAGCAAAAGAGACTTTTGACTCAGACTTCTGTTATAATGGCTTACAACTGTTCAATTTAATAAGCATGTATCAAGCTCCTGTTGTGCAAAAGGCTCTGTGCTAGGTGTTGGAGAATATAAAGACAAAAATAAAAAATATTCCCTGGCCTCAGGAGTCAATAGTCTACACCATGAAAATAAATACAGCTAATTTGAAGTAAGAAGAAATCATTAACAACTAGACCAGGGAAGTCTTCTTGTCTGTGACACATGCAAAAGAGGAAGCTTTCCAAGGAATCTTTTAAGAAGTATTTCTGCATAAATTTACCTGGTATTTATTAATCTTATCAAAAAGTTAAGGAAATCAGGAATGTTGTTGAATTGTTCTCTGTAGATGTCATGTTAATAATAAAATCTCTTTTATTTTATGCAGCTGCTACTACTAGTTGGCTTCAGGAACATGTTGCCGATCTTAGTAGAAGGTAAGCTGGAATGAGGTTTGGTTATAATTTAATTAAACAATGATATGCAGTTTTAAAAAGTTCAATAAATTAATCTCCTAGAAACTGTAAATTGGAAGTATTTATTCTGTAAGTATATGAATAGTGTAGAAGATGGCTTCTTACTCTAACTTTAATTTTCCTATGTACTGTTTGTTGGCATGTTTGTGGAATTTTTAATTTTCAACATAAACTTATTGATATATTTGTTTTTTACACCTCTAGAATTTCAGTAAACTTTTTTTACTTTTGCTTATTTTTAGTTTACATCATTCATTTCCATGAGATTTTGATATTTACAGTTTTTCTCCCTGTCTTTCCCACCACCCCAAAACAGCGATCCTACTGTATACCCCTTCCCCCAATCACCTCTCTCCTATATCCTCCCCCATCACCCCTCTGACTTTCCGGTAGGGCAAGATGGATCTCCCTACCCCAGTACCCATGTATTTTTCTCCTTCCTATTCCACCTCGCTTTTGTTCTATTCTTTCTTTTGTCCCTGTCCCTTTGCAAAAGTGCGTGATTCTAACAGTACTCCTCTCCATCCTCCCCCTTCTCATCCCCTTTCCCCCTACTCTCCTGTAGGCCAAGATACCCAATT
>JAQQSW010010716.1:0-12927 GCA_028646575.1 Pseudocheirus occidentalis | reverse complement strand
TAAGAACTTTATTTGGAAACTAAAGTTAATGGTTACTCCAGGAGTGGAAGATCAGTATATTGTGAATTGTTGATTGAATCAACTCCCATGTAGGGAAACTAGGTCATTCCTTTGTTAATTGATTGATTGGATCTCTGACTTGACTGATTGAATCTAAAACTGTGAAGCTAGTTTCTCCCTTAGGGAAACCAGCTGATTCTTCTCTTGTTCCTTGTTCCTTTCTGTAATAAGATGTAACATAGAGACTTTCCTTGTTCTGAAGATTGTATATAATATTGTGAACTGTTGAAACTGTGAACATTGTACTGAATAAAGATTTGTAATGGAATAAACAGAGTGTTCACTAATACTGTGTAATCCGAATCTTAAAAGCTCTTCACAGTAGCATTCTGTCAAGAATCTACTGCTGATTGGCTTTACAGACTCCTACCAAAATATTTTTATGATACAAATATGCTTTTGACTTTCTAAATCAAGGAGAGCAAAAACAGAGAAAGAAAATTTTAGACCACTTTCCTTACTAAATATCAATACAAAAATTATTAAATAAAATATTAGCCAGGAGATTAGATCAATAGATCACCAAGACCATAACTCTTGGTTTCTATGGATGGGAGAGTATGTTCTGTGGTTTTATATCTCTGTGGGAGTAGATCAGGGTGTGAGAGAGATATGTGAGTGTGAGTCTTTATATGCCTATGTGAGCCAGGCTTCCCTTGCCCCTATTCCACTCCAGGTTCCATAAGCAGGTGCTCTGGGTCTATGCAATCCATATTTCTTTCACATGTCCATTCTCCCCCTATGTGTGCTCTGCAGCTTGGAGTGGGGTGGGGTTGGGGGTCCTGTCCTTTCCAGTATCCTTTCCTATCTAAAATGCACACATTCACACACACACACACACACACACGCATGCACGCACATATGCACGCACATGCGTACACATGCATGCAAAAGCAAAAAAAATGGAAAGCATAAGAATAAATGGAGCTAGAAAAAGAAAAATTAAAGTTATCTAGACCAACAAAAGGTCAAAAATTTAAAGGCAATCAATGGAAAAATGTGAATAAATGTGGCATAGCAATACCAGATTTCAAACTATATTATGAAGTGCTAACGAGATGTTAATCATCAAAACCAGTCTGGTACTAGCTAAGAAATAGAGTGATGAATCAGTGGAATAGATAAAGTACATAATACACAGTAGTAAATTAGTGTAGCAATCTAAAGTTTGGTAAACTGAGATCCAAGCCTCTGGGACAAGAACTCACTATTTCACCAAAAAAAAAAATGCTCTGAAAACTAAAAACAATTTACAAAAGCTAGGCTCAGACCAACATTTCACATTGTATACAATATAAAGTCAAAATGAATTGAGATATGAAGGGTAATGTAAGATTTAGACATAAAGGGTAATTTCATTAATAAGGGGGTATAGGACAATTCGTCCATCAGATTTATCAATAATGGAAGATTTTATGACCAAACTAGAGATAAGGGGATTCAATGGAAGTGAAATAGATCAATTTGATTACACAAGATTAAAATGTTAATGACTTTATGAGAAATGAAGATACTATAAAACAGATCTAAGCAAATAAAAAATAGAAGGCAATGTGAAATATCTCATTGGAAAAACTACTGAACTGGAAAATAGATCCAGGAGAGATAATTTAAAAATTATTGGACTACCTGAAAACCATGACAATAAAAAAAGCCTAGAAATCATTCTTCAAGAAATTTTCAAGGAAAATTACCCTGATATTCTAGAACCAGAGGGCAGAATAGAAACTGAAAGAATTCCCTGATCTCCTCTAGAAAAAGATCCCCAAAAGGAAAACTCCTAGGAATATTATAACAAAATTCCAGAGTTCCCATGTCAATGAGAAAATATTACAAGGAGCCAAAGAAGAAACAATTTTAGTATTGTGGAAACACAAACAGGATAACACAAGATCTAGCTGCTTCTACATTAGGAGATCAAAGGGCTTATAATATGATATTCCAGAGGTCAAAGGAGCTAGAATTAAAACCAAGAATCACCTATCCAGCAAAACTCTAATGCTTCAAGGGAAAATATGGTCATTCAATGAAATAGAGGGCTTTAAAGCATTTTTTTTTATGAAAAAACCTAGGCTGAACAGAAAATTTGACTTTCAAATACAAGAAGCAAGAGAAACATGAGAAGATAAACAAGAAAAAGAAATCATAAGGAACTTATTAAAATTGAACTATTTACATTCATACATGGAAAAATAATAATTATAACTCATTGGACTTTTCTCAGTATGAGGATAGTTGAAGAGAATATATATGTATATGTATATATAGAAGGGTGTATGTGTGTTTATGTATACATGAGTGTGCATATGTGTGTGTGCATGTATATGTAGACAGAGGGCACAGGATGAATTGAATATGAAGGTTTGATATCTAGAAAATAAAATTAGGAAGTGAAAGAGGAATATATTGGTACAAGGAGAAAGGGAAAGATAGAGTAAGGTAAGTTATCTCATATAAGAAAGGCAAGAGAAAACTGTTACAATGGAGGGGAAGAGCAGGAAAGTGAAAGGGAATGGGTCAACCTTACTCTTATTGAATTTGACTAAGGAAGGAATAATATACATAGACAACTAGATATCTTACCCTACAAGAAAGTATGGGGTAAGGAGATAAGGGGAGGGGGGAAGGGTGATAGATGCATATAGGGGAAAGAGTAGTTGAAATCCTCAACTCTCTCTCTTCTCTCCCCATACACATCAAACACTTTTGAAAAGAGACAGGGTCACAGTGGGGAAGGGGATAGGATGGAAGGAAATATAATTAGTCTTTCACAATATAACTACTTTAGGAACATTTTATGTAGCTACACGTGTACAACCTATATTGAATTGCTTGTGTTTCCACTGGTGGTGGGTAAGGAGGGAAGAAGAGAAAGAAACTGTAAATCAAAGTTTTAAAAAACAAATCTTTAACAAATGTTTTTTTTTTTACATGTAACTTGGAAATAAAATGTACAGGCACTGGAGTATAGAAATCAATTTTGCCCTACTTGAAACTTAGGTTGGAGATGGGGGAGGATATAAGAGAGAACAAATTAGGGGAAGGGATATTCATTAGGCTCACTATCTTGGGGTAGGGAGTAGGGGAAAGAGGGGAGAAAATTTGTAACTCAAAATCTTGTGGAAATAAATGTTGAAAACAAAAAAATAAATAAATAAATTGAAAAAATTAAAATACTCTAAATCACTATTTATTAGGGAAATGCAAATTAAAAACATGTCAAACCTATCAGTATTTCTTACATGACAGAAAAGGAAAATAACAAACATTAAAGGGAATGTAGAAAAGCAGGGAAACTAAAGCATTGTTGGTGAAATTGTAAATTCATCTTATCATTCTGAAGGAAAAATTGCCATAATGGCCAAAAGGCTATAAAACTATAAATCCCCATTGACCCAGTGATACCATTACTAGCTGTGTATCTCAAAGGTATTAAAGGAAAGAGAAAAAAAAGACTTATTTGAACAAAAATACTTACAGTACCTTTTCATGGTGGCAAAGAACTGGAAATTGAGGAAATTGGACAATTGATAGGAGGTCCAGCAATGAGGAATACCTGAACAAGTGGTAGTATATGCTTGTGATAAAATGTTATTTTGCTCCAAGAAATTATGAGCAGTATGGTTTCAGAAAAAACTTGAGAAGGCTTACATGAATTCATTCAAAGTAAAGTGAGAAGGACCAGAACATTATTGTACACAGTAACAGTAATATTGTAAGGATGATCAACTGTGAAAGACTTAGCTCTTGTGATCAAGATAATGATCCAAGACAACCCCAAGGGACCCATGATGAATAATGATATACACCTCCAGAAAGAGAACTAATGAACTCAGTATACAGAATGGATCATAGTTTTTAAAACTTTATTTTTTCTCTTTTTATCTTTTCCCCATGGTATTTTCCCTAAAAAAGTGCTAATGTGACCTTGACCTAATATGTATAATTGATACAAAGTGGCTTGTCTTCTCAACAAGGAGGAAAGGAGGCAGAGAATCTCAGACTCAAACTAAAAAAAAACAAATAAATTTTTACAGGCCATTATGATATTTTATAAAGAAATAAAAATATATTTAAAAATATTGATTGTATTAAATTGAATGTTAAATGTTTATATTTCACCAGTCTATAAAGACAAATAAGGCTCTTAACTCTAGCTTTCTCTCTCTCTCTCTCTCTCTCTCTCTCTCTCTCTCTCTCTCTCTCTCTCTCTTTCTCTCTTTCTCTCTCCCTCTCTCTCCCTCTCTCCCTCCTTCTCCTCTCCCCCATATACATATACATACATATATATGTATTTGCATATATACACACATATATCAATATACCTATTTATGAATCCTCTAAAATCATGTGCAACTAGACACTGAATAAATGCTATTTTTCTATTAAAATGATGACCTACTTAACATAAATAACTCAAGAAATGCTCCCTACAAATAACTATTTATTATACCAACAAACTGGAATCATTAATAAATTGCTTCTCTTAGCCACTAGTAATATTCTTGATGAGTTTGATCTGGAAAATGGCAGAGAGAATATTTCAGGCAAACATTGCACTTAGCTATTAAATTCTCTAGAGAAATAAGAAATAAATAAAAAATTCTGCAGATATATAAATCAAGATATGAAAATCAAAGCAGTATCACAATTGTTCATCTCTGCAGTTAACTAAAGTCCTTAGGTTTCCAGAGTTAGCTTTGTTCTCTAATTTTTCAGTCATGTGCTGAATTAATTCATTGCTTCTAATTACCATTTATGTAATAGGTTCATGGTTAGAAGTCAGTCTCTGGATCAATTACTATAATTTCAACCTTTTCCTCCTTATTAAGAAGTTCTTTCATCCTTTCAAGGTCATTGAATACAATATACCTTATCACCATATATCAAGTCCAAGTTTATGAAATCAAAATATGATCTCTTATCCTTACTAAATCCTTATTCAATCAGGAAAGAGATTTCAACTACATAAGCAAAACATCGTGTTATGATTGTTGTTGTTTTTTAATCTGCTTTTGATGCTATGATTACTGGTTTATTTTTTCAGTTGTCACTTAAGTTTATATCCCACAATCATGAGTTGTCTATGGATGTCATCCTAAGTTAAAATTTATTGCAGATTTATATCCATCTTGATGGTGATTCTATTAGGATCATAGCTTTAATATAAGTAACTCTAAATGTCTAACAGAGGTAGGCAGTCTAATTTGTGTTTAAACACTTTTTTTTAAACATTCACTTACTTTGCCCATTTATACCATAGTAAAGGAGACAAAAGATCCATTCCCCTCTGGGAAATTTCAGGGTGTCAGCTGCTACATCTTTCCCCTCTAAGGTTATTACTCAATAGGTTCTGTAAGTTGTATGTAGTTAATTATTTATATATTGTCTCTTCCTCTATAATGTAAACTGTAAGAAGGCAGGACCTTTTTGTCTTTCTTTGTATACTTAGTGTTTAAACAGTGTTTGGTACTCAGTAAGCACTTAAGAAATGCTCTTTTGTGGATTAGTTTGCCAAGATTTCCAAGAGATTTGCTTTAGCAAGTTCAGAAAGTGAATGTTTAACTCTGATTAGACAAGGTTGCATACAGGCAGGAGATGACATTTTAGCTGAGCCTTGAAGGAAAGGAATCATCATGGGTCATGTAATCTTCTATTGAAGTTTGGGGTTTAAGGTTGTTAATACCCCTAAGTACCAACACACTGGGTCCTGCCAAATGAATTTGACTCAAACCTTCTTTCAGTCAAAGTAGAAAGAAGTTTATTAAAGATTTTCCATAATGGGTAGACTCTTAAGGAGCCTGACAATTTATGATGCTTGTACTGACAAGTGGACCAGAGCAGACTGATTTTGAGCTAGATTGAATCTCTGCACCTTCATAGAGGAAAGATGGATCTTATATACAGAAAGATTGTGGGAGGGATGTAAGGGTGGTCTAGTAGTGTGGGAGGATAGGCCTAGGGAGAGTCTTGAAGAGTCCAAGGAGGATCTTGATGGGACCGAGTCAGACTCCGGGAATCAAGGGAATGAGATGTTGATGAGATTAAGGGTGGGAAACAGTAGGAGGAAATCAGGATGTGACAGACAATAATGGGCTAGGCTACTTTAAGGGTAATAGATTTGGTTACAGATATTTTGATAGGATCAAGAGTGAGAGGTATCTGAAGGCTACTTGAAGATAGATAACAGATAAAAGAGGGCTAGGCTAGATTAATGAGCAGAGGTTCATTCATATTGATAATGGAAGACTTTTGGCTTCTGGGGAATACCAGAACAAGTGATAAGATTCAAGGGGGTCCCAGAGCCTAGTCCCCATCACTGCCACTGGCAGAGCCCTAGTTGCCATAAATTCTCAGACACAACTCTGTTCATTTGTTTTGTTTTATTAATTTGTTTTATTATATTTTTTTTAATGAGGCCTTGTACCATCTGTGACATGGGTGGGGGGAAGAAGAAGGAAGTCAGCATGTTATGAGAGATATTCAGATAAAGAAAAAGACAGGAGAGAGCCTTAAACTAAAGATGGAGTAAAGAACAGGAAGAAGGAAAGGAGGAAAGAAAGAAGGAAAGAAAAAAGGAAGGAAAGAAGGAAGGAAGGAAGGAAGGAATGAAGGAAGGAAGGAAGGAAGGAAGGGAGGGAGGGGGGAGGGAAGAAGGAAGGAAGGAAGGAAGGGAGGGAGGGGGGAGGGAGGAAGGAAGGAAGGAAACCTCTATTAAACATCTTCTATGTGCCAGGCACTGGGCTAAGTACGTTATAATATTTTCTCATTTGATCTTCACAACAGCCCTGAGAGGTGGGTGCTATTATTATCTTGATTTTACAGATTGAGAAATTCATGTGGACAGAAATTAAATGATATGATTAGGGCCACAAAGGAACTTTATGAGAAGGGATTTAAACTCAGGTCTTCCTGAGGATAGGTCCAGAGTTTTATCCACTACACTCTCCAGCTACCATTAATAATTCTGTCTAGACCAGGATCTACCAATGTACAAGTTCTACCCAGTGATCCTAATTTTGCCCTTGGACCAGGCAAAATGAATCTATGTCCCACCCCAACCCCTGTCCCTAGCACCACCGCCGTCACCATCACCACCACCACCACCACTGCCACCAAAAACAGCAACAACAACAAAACCAAAACAAAAGATTCTCCAACTAGAGGAAAGAAGTACATGAACCAAGGAAGTCTAATAATGCTGCTTTACTTATTGCCACTTAGTAATCCAATCTTGTGTAAAAATAGCTAAAAAGCTATTTTACCACTTACACATATATCATTAAAAACACATTTGGTCACATATCTTTCAAATCTGTTTCTGTTGAAACCTAACCTTTACAAAGTAGAGAATATATCAACAAGTTTTGATCCAACATGTATGGTATTATTCTCTTTAGTGATATAGATTATCTGTCCTATGTGATGAGATTAAAAACAGGAACATAGCAGCAGAATCGCCCTGTTGAAATGCTTGGATTAAAGCATATGCATAAACAAATACAATGTTCTAAATGAGGGCAAACCAACCATTCCAGTTTGAGACTTTTTATTTATACAGCACTTGGCTTGTGTTCCATGGTGTCAAATAGAATTATCCTTCTAATTCCTAGGCAGGAATGTTTCAAAAAACAACATGATAGAATTGTATTCATCCTTTTTCTTATGAATCAAACCCTAATGTACTGTAGTTATGAACTTCATGTAGATTTCTTGCTGTGAAGTATTCACATAACAAATGTTCAGCTTTTATTTTATTTTGCCTATTTTTCTAACAGTTTGAACACTCATAACAATATCCCTTTATTAAATTCCCTATGTTCCCCTGCAGTTCACTATTCTTTAAAAAGGACAGATGTTTTATGAGTATATTCTCCCTTACCTGGTTTATTTAAACAGTACTTTTTAAGCAAATTCAACAATATTTGAATAATTAAACATAATTCAACAAATGTTTATTAAATGCTTCTAAGTACTGAATGCTGCATTGAGGTGCTGGGGAGACACAGAGTTCAACTATGAAACAGTTCTTGCCTTCCTGGAGCATAATAAGGGTCTAAGACACAAAAAGCATAATAAGGAACTAAGACACAAACATAAAAACTCTGATGCAAAATATTGTATCCATAAGAGAGATGTGCCCAAAATTCTGTGTGAGTGGGGGAGGGGAGAGAGAGAATTATTATCTGAGGTGGGTGGAAAGAGAGCAAAGAAATCTCCACAGATGATGTCAATCAAGAAGTTTTTATTAATCACCTGCTGAATACCAGGTACTTTGCTAAGCACCAGAGATACAAGAAAGGGGGAGGGAGGGAACTGTCCTTGGTCTGAAGGAACTCACTATCTAATGAAGGAGAAACAATATATACAAACATATGTGTTCATATGTACATATATAGCATGTAAACAGCACATATGTCCAATGCATATGCACAGCTACATTCAGACAAGCTGTTTGCAAGATAAATAAGAAATTATCAAAAGGGAAAAGGCACTATAATGAAGACAGACCAGTAAAAGTTTCCTGTAGAAGATGCAGTTTACCTGGAACTTGTTGGAAGGCATGGAAGCCTGGAGGAAGCAATGAAGAGAGAGAGCATTCCAGGCATGAGGGGAAGCCAATGAAAATGATGGGTGTTCAGGACTTAATAGTTTCCTGTTTGAGAAAAGCAAGGGGTGGCATTTAACTTAACTTTTAATAATGAATACAATAACAAAAATCAAATTTCCTGTGAAAAGCTTGGAGTTGATTTACTGTGTTCCATATTCATGTATTTTATCATCATACAATTAAGCATATAGCAAGTTTTCACATAACCTTTGTTAACAAGAGCTACAACTAGCACCTTTGTTAAAAAAGTGCTGTAAGTATGGGTGGCTAGGTGGTGCAGTGAATAGAGAGAGCACTGACACTGGAGTCAGGAGGTCCTATGTTCAAATCTGGCTTCAGACACTTAACTAGCAGTGTAACCTTGGCCAACTCACTTAACTCCAATTGCCCTGCCTTTCCCCATCCAGGTAAAAAAGAAGAAACAATAAACAAAGAAGGGTTTTTTTTAAGTGCTGTAAATAGCATTTAAGTAGCTTTATCTGACATAGAACATGGCTGCAGTTGCCTACTCATTTATTTGCTTCATAATATATCTTCTTCATTCCATTTATTCTATATTTTATACACAGTTCATGATTTCACAACTAGAATGAATGTACTGAATGACTATAAATGGGAATTATTGATCTAAGAGCACTTGGCATAGGGGAAAAAGATAGACTTTTATTTTGGTATTGTAAATGCACAGCTGTTTATATTTTTATTATACTGAGATTTAAAGTATTAAGTACTTTCACATTCTCTAGCCCGAAGCAGTTATAGAGCAATGAAGTGTACATAGGCTTTGAGAACACGTGTCTACCCTAGGTCATTCCATTCCCATTGTTATCCCTTGCAGAGCTCTAAGTAGCTATAATGTGGCTAATTATTTAGGGACAGAAATTACCTAGATAGTAAGTTTACCTAGTAAGTAAGTCAGATAGTAAGAAATAACCAAAGTTATTTCTGCATGTTCGCATTATGACCTGAGATGCTAAACAATTTGAACAACTTCGAAACACGAGCAGATGGCACTTTTTTTTTTCCTCTCAAGTAATCAACCTAAAGAAAAGTCTCTCTGACAAATATGGCCTTTGGTAATGT
The DNA here is from genome assembly GCA_028646575.1 of Pseudocheirus occidentalis. NCBI lineage: Eukaryota > Metazoa > Chordata > Mammalia > Diprotodontia > Pseudocheiridae > Pseudocheirus > Pseudocheirus occidentalis. Next base: position 3,173 of record JAQQSW010010716.1, on the reverse strand, counting down.
ACTAGCATGCAATGTCAGCATTGGGAAGAAGTCCAAATCCTAATAAGTTTTAAAGGATCAGACTGCTACCAATTGAACCTTACTGACACCTCTAATCTATTTGTAATAAATAACTGTAATGTATTTGTCATTAACAACCTGAGGGAAAGTGCAGATATAGAGAATTATATAATCCAGATGCATTTCTTGGCTAACCAGATTTTCCCAAGGATAATCTGCCTAAATGGATTTAGGTATAAAAGGGGGCTACTGCAAAAGTGTTGGGGTATTTAATGTTCTTTAGAATATGCTGTTGCTATAGAAATTAACCAGGCAGCATTTTTTATTTTCCAGACATTGATCTGTGATTAGCTTTTTTTTCAACAGGAATGAATGATGGTCCTTGTTTTTATGACTGTTTTAACCTCATATGTGAAAGATCAAAGCAAAATCTACCACAAACTAGTCTATGTATTGCTCATGTTTTCTTTTAGCCATGTATGGACAAATCTCCTTAAGGAAATTTCTGCAAATGAACTTTAGACAGATGGACCCAATCTTATCAGTGGGAAAGGAACATAGTGCTCTCTTTTTAGGGAACCATTAATTCATTCAGGCCAATGGAGTTAATCAAAACAGATAAGATGGGGGCCACTGCTACCTTCCCACAAAAGATTCTTCAAAAAACAAGAACAACTAATGCTACTAAATTGAATGGTTCTATCTCAAACATTTTGTTATTATCTTTTTCCTTGTCTATTTCTGACTCCTCTTCTAATTTATCTAATATCAATGTGACCTGTCCATGTTAAGAAAAATATAATTTCTTGGGATCTTTTTATAAAGTACAATTTCAGGAAAGAAAAAAAAGCAAATATAAAAGACGAGGTAACAAGACAGCATGTTATAGTAGAAAGATTACTGGAATTGTAACTAGGATTATTTGTGTGACTATAGACAAACTACTTTCCCCCAGGCCTCCCGTGTCTAACCTCCTCCAACATGAGGGAATTAGATCATCTGGTTGATTTCAGATCCCTTTCAGCCCCAATCCTAGGAGCTTATGCTTCCTGAGTTCAAGGCCAGCCAGGGGCAATATCATGAATTGAGCATGTAGAATGTTTTGTCTAAGTTGAGAAAATGAACTGAAAGTTATGCTTTAAAAGATCATAATAGTACTCGTATCTAAAGCACACTGTCTTGTTTGTAAAGTTTCTGAATTTTTATTGGTATAAATTAGTCATTCATACATTTATATATGATATATAATATATATTTATATCATTTATACTTAGATACACCTTTGCTATAGTACTTTGCCTTTTGATCAAAAATAAATAAATAATTTTCTCATTTAGAGTAGGAGACATAAAATAAATCAAAGATTTTTTGGATCTTTTCTAGGGACTATATGCCTATAGAGTTAAAAAAAAAAAAGAATTAAATAAGATGACAGGTGCCCCATACCTAGTTTCAAGAAGGTCCATTAGTACCTTTTTTTTTTTTCGTTTTTTTGGAGGGCAGTTGGGATTAAGTGACTTGCCCAAGATCACATGGCTAGTTTTTGTGTTAAGTGTCTGAGGCCGAATTTGAACTCAGGTCCTCCTGACTCCAGGACTGGTGCTCTATTCACTGTGCAACCTAGCCACCCCTGGTCCATTAGTATTAATTGTTTTTAGGAAACATGATACATATGACATTTATGATGTCCTTGTGAAACCTTAAACTCAGATGACTCTGGATATGATCTTGATAGAAGCAAATATGCTCAAATTGCTTATCAAATTTAAATTATCTGGAAGGGTACAGAATAGAAATAATTAATATAATTTTTGAAATCATACCTTAGCAACAAGAGAAAATTTTCAACACATTCTGTCAACTCAGTGATTGGTTATGACTGCAGAAACCTGATGATGAAGGATGTTTCTTTTTCTTGGCAAAGAGGTGGTGCAGAATAATATATATATATATATATATATATATATATATATATATATATATATATATATATAAAAAAATTCTAGACCTGGTTAATGTATAGATTTTTTTTGGCATAACAAAATTTATTTGCTCACAAAAGATGTTTTTGTGGTAAAGTTCAGTAGTAAGATGAATGTGATGACAGGAAGGCTAAAAAAAATGAAAAAAAAAGATTTTCAATGATTCACTTAACAGAGATAAAAGTATAAGAAAGTTTGAGAGACATAAACAAAGTAGTGTTGAAACAGCCATGTTCAATTCTAAATCAACTTTACAAAAACAAGCTATAAATAATGAAGATTTAGAAAGTCTTTTTCTGTTCTTCTTTGAAGAGGGAAATATTGAAGTTTGTTGATGTGTATTGAGTTTATAAGTATAAAAAGGAATTTTTTAAGTTAAAAAGTAGATTGAGTATTATCTCACAAAAGATAGAAAATGTGGCAACTACTGCCTAAAATTCAAGTTCATTTTCAACTTTGTGAATTATATGTTAATAAACAACTTATAACTTATTTCTACCAGGTGAATATCAAAAATTTATAGAAGTTTTAATTCACACATGGGCTTAAAAATATTTGCATTTCTAATTATTGTTCCTTAACAGTGCAGAACACAATTCTACATAGACATAGAAACTCTCAGGGAGGGACCAGTGCAGTAGTTTCAGGTTGCATTTTTATCTTTTATCAATACATACTATTGCTGCAGCTAGGTGGAACAGCAAATAGAGCACTTACTGAGGAGTCAGGAGGACTTGAATTCAAATCCATCCTCAGATGCTTGACACACTTACTAGCTGTATGACCTTCAGTAAGTCACTTAACACCAATTGCCTTGCCTTCCCCCTCCAAAAAAATTTTTTTAATAAAATTAAAATTGAAAATGCAATTTAATAAGGAAGATGTCAAGAAAGTCACTTAAGGTGGATAATGAGCACAGCTTAGTTATGCAGTTTGACTTTTGGAGGAGAAATCGCTACACATGATCATTTAATCTGAAGCTTATCACTAAATTTCTGCATATACAAGTATGCCAAGGCTAAGATGTCTGGTATTGCTAGCAGCAAAGCAATTTTATCCTGTTGGAGTGGGTAGATAATCTTTGCAACAGGGTGATTAAACATGGCCATAGTTTTAAAATGTTCTAACCTAGATGTTTAAATGAAAGTGCTTTGGAAAATTCAGTGAAAATATAATTTTTTTTATTTTTTT